>VCRD01004525.1:24267-40683 GCA_006783055.1 Trinorchestia longiramus
GGTTTGAGAACCTGTGGTTGACTACACTCTTCTATAAACGACGAGAGTTACAATTTGAAGTCACGACCATGATTAAATTTAGACTTAAAAAAAACAATCACAAGTGGCGTGAAATCAGTATAAAGATTTACTGTAAAATATTATAGGTTTAATATTATTTAATACTAAAATAATCACGATATTTTAGCGGCCCTACAAAGTCTCAAATTGTTCAAAAGCTGAGTAATAAGACATCTACATTAAAAATAGCAAAAGAATAGGGCAGTGACAATCATACCATTAAAAAATTTGTGACCGGCCCTGATCGTTGCAACGGTCGTTCTGAGAAAGGGAAAAGTCGTACGAAAGCACCTGTGTAGGATCGAGCCATGAGTAGGATCACGAGAGAATGCCGCCGTAACCCACTTAACCCTTTGAGACCGGGCGGTACACGTTAGCACCACTCACAAATAATAATGTAGCGAAATAACTAAGCGAGTATTAGACCGAGGAGACCTGTCGGTACACGAGTCTACCATCATCGATTGTAAATCTGGCGACTAATATCACTTTTTTCCCGCGATGTGTAAAATCTCTGACAACAACAGACGTGTCACGAACAAGACCAGAGGTGAGTAGTGTTCATATTTATTGTGTTTATTACAATAATTATATTGATGACTTGATATATTATAAAATAGTGAGTAAACCCTTATTGAACAATATAAAGTGAATGCAAACTAAAAAAATTGTATCTATACTTCAAATAAACGATATTTATGTATGGTACACTGTAGTACCGCTGGGAATGAGTTGCCAGTTAGTCATATATGACATGTGTTTCATAGATCCTACTTGGTACTTTTATAAAGTATTTACCTACAAGAATATTTTATTTTTGTATTGTATACTGTTATTGCACAGTTTTTTCATTGTGGCAACAATAAATTGGCTTGTTTTACATATTTTTTTATATTGTAATAGAATTTATAGAAAATCACACTAAATTGGATCGTATGTAGTCTCATGAAGGAGATAGAAATAGTTATTTCTCATTCTGAAATAGTAAAATTATGCTTTTGAGAAAATAACATTAAAATATAAAGAATTAATTAATTTTGAATGATGTAGTTCTCAGAAAAATAAAGAAGTATGAGTCAGCAAGATATTCATTTTTCTGAACATTTGGAAATGACTGAAATTTACCGCGAAATTGAAGATAATAAAATAATTATAAAAATAATTTGTAATTTTTTTCATGTAGGTTTTTTCAGAATGTTTAATAATGATGATAATATTTCATAGCATATTCTCATACTCTTTTTACAGGTAGCTATGATAAGAAAAAGCTTAGATGCTGTGGTGATAGTAGTGATAGGGTGATAGTAGTGTTAAGGCATAGTGATGTTGAATGATGTGAACATGTAAGGATGTAGGGGATACATTATACAGGATGTGGGAAGGTGAATAGGCATGTGGGGAATGCGAGCAGTTGGGCCACAGACCCAGTAAAAGCCAACGGTCATCGCGCAGCATAACCGCATATTCCGTTTCCGTTCCGGAAACGGAACGGAAAGCCAAAAGTTAGGAGGCGTATTTCTAGAAAACACAACCGGAGTATATAAGCAGGATTCAGGAAACCAACGGGGTCATTACAGCAAGGCAATAAGTGCAAGCGACAGTGCTAGGAGCGAGAACGATTCCACAGCTGGGACTTAGACTGGGGAATTAGATCTCAACAGCAATGTAGGTTTGTGCAGCCAGATCGACATAGGTATAAGTTCGGGGGTATGAGTGGAATAGGTGTAAAGGTGTTTAATGGGGGACTTGGAAACTAGATCTCGTCGACGATGTAGACTGTTGGGACGGAGAGCAACATTTAGGTCTAGGGCATGGGGAAAATAAAGGGGGCACCGTGATAAGAGAGAAAATTAACAGCATCTTTAAGGTGTTTATCGTGACTGTTAAACATTGTAGCCATCATCAACGGCGAATCTCCTGTGTAAGAGCAAGTTTAATATCAGTATTTCTATGTGATCGAGGTTAGCGACAAGGTAAATTCCGTAATTTGATTTGAACACCATTTAATTAATTTGTTCCGTATGCACATTTAATTATTCAATTATTTAGTATGCAATTTATCCATTAATACTGCACTGCTTAATAGGATATCATGTCGTGGGTTATATGCCAAAATGTGGTAGATGACTCACATTTCCCATCTCGTGAATTTACAATAGCATGTATTAAATCTTTTGTGTGTATCATTACCCTCATCTTGCCATTGAAAAGAAGTACTGGGAATATCTTTTAACATATCATGTATTCAGAGGATTAGAGTCCCTCTAGTGCGGTTACGTGTGTATGTTGTTGCATTTAATTAATTGTGTTAATCACAAGTATTAATTGAAATATGATAGTAGGACATCATGCAGAAGACCCATGTATTGAACCAGGATTACGTAAATGATGAGAGAGAAAAGAACTCATCAACAATCAATCATCATGCAATCGACAGTAGGCAGATAAACTTTTACCGTTTTATATGCATTAAATCAATCACTAATAAATAAATTAGACATGTCATTATATTCACCCGAATATTTAACGAGTACCGCCACAATGCTTCACAAATCTGCCCTCTCTTAGATGAGATTCCCTCTGATTTTGATACTGGCACCCATGAAAGTTCATTAGATGAAACAGAAATAAGAGTTTCCGATACACAGGTTTCTGCTGAGGATGAGATATGTAATGATAAAGAGGATTGTATAATTATTAGAGGAGATAATGATCTGGAACCCCCTTCAACCGCTCTTAAAGAATCAGATGAAAAAAGATTTGCAAATAATGAAGAGAGAAGATGGATGAAAAAAGTAGATCCTATGGAGAATGTTGCATTCAATAGAAGCATCATGAAGCACCAGAAAACCCACTAGATGCTTTCTTGTATTTCTTCGATGATTATTTCTTGAAAAAGATAGGACATGAAACCAATCTGAAAAGCGTGCAAAAAATAAAGGAAAATCATATAGCTAGAGAAAAATTACTATTTTTTCGGAATAAATGTGATTATGAGCTACCATGACCTACCAGCTATCAAACACTATTGTCTTCGTGCAGTGATCTTGAGGTTCTCTTTATAAAAATGCAATGACCAGAAAAAAGATTCAAAACTATCCTGTCTAGCTTGCATGCAAATCATAATCATAAAATAGACAAGAAAACTCCTGGCAAGCTTCATAAAATCACACCAGTTATGGATCATCTCAATTCAAAATTCATGAAAAGAAGTCTCGCAGAACCATTGGGCGAGGACGAATCAATGATCAGGTTCAAGGGCAGGAACTCTCTGAAACAATACAACCACATGAAGCACATCAAAAGAGGATACAAACTATGGTGTCTAGTTGATAATGATGGCTATATATAAAAATTTGAAGTATATGAAGAAAGACTGCTAACAATGATGGAAAAGAGTTTGTCTTGGAGGAGGAGTTGTCATTAGATTGACGGACCACCTGGACAATAAATATCACCAAGTCTACTTTGGCAATTTTTTTTATCACTACTACTTTGTGAACATCTAACATGTCACGAAATTTTAGCCTGTGGGATGATCAGGACGAAAAGAAAAGATCTTCCTGCGTTAGCTCATGAGAAACAGATGAAGAGAGATTATGATAATACGTCAAAAGCAAGCGGGACCACGGTCTTCAAATGGATGGATGATAAGCCTGTTCACTTCGCCTCAAATTTTCAGGGAGTGGAGGACAGTACAATGAAAAGAAAACAAAAAGGTGGTACCCATCTTGTTGTACCGCGTCCCTCTGTAGTGAAAGAATACAACATGTTCATGATTGGTGTTCACAAGCACGACCAGATAAGACAAGTATATGGGAGGGACAGAAAGATTGTCAAATAGTGGCATAGGCCATTTTTTGGATTTGTCGACATTTATAAAAATAAAGCTCAAACTCCAAAGCGACGTCACACCGAGTACTCTGTTCCGAGGTCTGTAAGACATGTGAAAGTAGGAATTCATATCCCAATATTTGATGATTCAAAGAGACTCAGTTGTGAAATTTGTTCTAAAAAAGAAATGCAGTCACCCCCAGCATCAAAATATCAATGCAAAGTTCACCTTCGTTGAAACACCTCAATAAATTGTTTCTAGGAATACCATAATACATAAATAATTTCAGTTTTTGCATTTTGTAGTAGCAGTTATTCAATCATTATATGATGTGAATTTACCAAAATAGATGTATTTTATATTCATATTTTAATATCATTTTCAAATTCTGTTATTTTATTATTATTTTATTTTGGACGGTCTTTGATTTATTTATTGTATATTAAAATAACTCAATAGTAATTACTTACTATTTTCCTATGTATTCTTACATGTACCTGAAAAGCCCAGCAGTACGTCAGAGTACCGCTTCCATAAAATGAACAATAATTAAAGATATTAAAATGAATCAATATCTGCCACAGGAGTAGTCCATTTAACGAAACATGCGAGTAGAAAATATTTTATTTGAATATAAAGTGTACTGGGTTTCAAAGGGTTAAAACTAGCAAAGAAGTGTTTGAAAACGCTGGCGTTCGTAACGTGCCCAAATCCACTCGATGCCGTATTCTGAGGGAGGTTTGAAAATCTGGAAAGCCATTGAATCGCCCTCCATTAAAGGATATCTACAAGAAAAAGAGGATGGATTGGGCGAAAAACCATACGAAGGAAAATTTTCAAACTGTTCAGTTTGCCGATGAGTGTCGAGCGACTCTTGATGGACCCGATGGGTGGAGGAGAGGGTGGTACTGCAAGGATGGTCCACGTCCCTACCGGATCAGGCTTCAGCAAGGATGTGGGGGTGTCATGTTTTGAGCTGCAATCATTGGTAATGAATTGGTAGGATCATTCAAAGTCGCAGATGGAGTGAAAATGACTGCCAAACTCTACATTGACTTGATTAAGGAACACCTTTTACCCTGGTACAAGATGAAGAATTTGGCATTCCGGAAAGAGATGGTATTTTTGCATGACAATGTTGCAAGAATAACCACAGAAAACAGTCAACCCTCGATAAGACAGACCTCGGTAATCCGGATATCGGATAAGACGGCGCTCAGTACCCAAGAATACTCAAGCTTTTAGGAATAAAGCTGCCCCACCTGGTCGTAAGCTGAGCAAAGAACGTTTCTCTGTGTTGTGCTGTGCGAATGCGGATGGCTTGCACCGTCTGAAGTTGGTGGTAGTCGGTAAGTATGGGCGCCCGCGACCTTTAAAAGACTGCATGAATCATCCACCAGTACTTTACTATAATTCAGAGAAAGCATGGTTTACCATGGCTATCTTCAAGGACTGGTTCAACAAACATTTTGTACCTGCTGTACGTAGACACCAGGCAGAGGTTCTGAAACTCCCTGCTGATGAGGTGAAGGTGCTGCTCATCTTAGATAACGCACCTGCTCACCCAAGTGGAGAGCAACTTGTGAGTGAGGATGGGAAGATACGGTGTATGTTTTTGCATACACTCATCCTCACTCATCCAGCCCATGGATCAGGGGGTGATTTTATCCTGCAAGAGGTTATACCAACGAAGGTATCTAGACGAGGTGCTCGTCGTATTGGAAGATGAGGAAGATGTTACTGACGACACACGAGGAAAAAAGACAATCGATAACATAAAGAATTACAACATCAAGTCAGCTATATTCAACGTTGCAGCTGCATGGAATGCAGTAAAAATCACTACCCTAGCCAATGCTTGGAAAAAACTTCTGTATGATGCAGAGGTAGAATACGATTTCGAAGGATTTGAAGCCAGGGACTTTCATCGTATCCTTAGAAGGGCAGGCGAAGGAGAAGTGTCTGAAGATGATGTTAGGACGTGGTTAGATGACACGAAAGGTGATCCTGGCTTCCAGGTGATGACAGAAGAAGAAATAGCTCACGATGTTCTCGCTGGTGACAACAGAGATGATTCTAGTGACGAAGGTGAAGATGACGAACCATTGCCTACGAAACCCAAGCTCTGTGTCGTAAGGGAATCACTTGATAATCTTATCAACTGCATTGACTTGTCACCAGAAAGTGAAATCCAGCAATATTATCCACATTTTAGAACCTTCAGGGAAATCATCATCCGCAAACAACATCAATCAGGAAAACAACTCAAACTCGATTCGTTTTTCAAGCCTGCTCGTCCCAACATTGCTGAAGCTGACGAAGCTGACGAAAATATCGATGACCCACGAGCTCAGTCACCTCAACCTTCTACTAGTGGTTATCAACCACCAGCCCCTTCTGATTCAGAATAAACCATCACCACCACCAAACTTCCATCACCTCAAGCTCATTGGCCATCTACATAAGGTAAATAAATAAATAAATGACTTTTACTGTACTTTTTAGTAGTTAATATTGTAATTTCTTTTACCCCTCAGGCTAAATATTTTAAAGTATACAGCAGTATAGTGCATACAGTATATGTAATGTATTATGTATTTAGGCCTTATTAAGGTGATTATTTGTGCATATATAGGCATATATATAGGCATATCGGTTGTTCCGGACAATCGGCTAATCCGGACCACCCTTTCCTCCTAGTAGTCCGTCTTATCGAAGGTTGACTGTATTTGGAGAGTGTTTTTGCCAGGCACAGGAAAATCATGCAATGACCAGCTTGTTCTCCGGATATAAACCCCATCGAGAATCTGTGGAGAATCCGGAAAGAAAGATTTACTCAGGTGGAACGCAGTACACCTCCAGGGATGCCTTCTGGAATGCCGCTCTAACTACTGACAAAGAAACTTCAACAGATGAAATAAAAAATTTGACATCTTCAATGGATGAAAGGCTTTTTTCTGTTGTTAAAGAACATGGTAATTATATACGATATTAATTGCACTATTCAATCACACTGAAGCTTTTTGCTTTGTAATGTCGTTGTTTGCACATTAAATACTCCTAAAATAATCTATTTTATTAATTTCCGTCACCAGCTGGCTATATTTGACACTGTATAGATAATTTGCATATAACGTTGGCACGCTGAAACTTGCAAGAATTCAAGTCAATAGCTGCCATTTGTTTACTATTGCGCAGATCAACTTACAATTTTAAATCTGAGCATGTGTTAGAACTACCATATAATGTACCAAGTGTCGCTAATTTTTAGTAACAACTATGAAAGTGAGAATCAAAAAATCGAGTTACATATAATTCTGGCACACACTGTAGGGTAACGGAACTTTCGAATACAGGGTGCGTCAGGTATCTGAGGACACCTTACGCACTTTTATAAAAACAGAAAATGAAACTGTCAATCGTTGAAACTGACAAATTCTTGTAATAAAACAAATAAACACAATATTAACATACGTTTCATTCTATATATCCTCCTTCGGCTTCTATCACTGATTCAATTCGTGTCCGAAAGCGACAGCAAGCTTTGATCAGGTGGTCTTTATCTATGTCTTCCATTGCTCGGGCTATTGCTTCTACCAGATAGGATTTGGTGTTATGGGGATGCTTATTAACTTCCTTTTCAACGACGCCTCACACGTAATAATCTAAAGCATTAAGGTCTGGTGAGTTAGGAGGCCATAAGTTTGGTGTGACATGATCATGAAAATTCTCGGCCATACAATCCTGGGTTTTGAGAGCTTTATGGAATGGAACCGAATCTTGTTGGAAGACATAAGCCCTTCCATTGGCTACGTTGTCTATCCAATGCTTAACAATGGTTTGAAGAGTCTCAACATAGGCATCTGCATTGACTCTAAGGCCCTGTGGAAAAAATGGGGAGGCATGATGTGCACTTCGCTGCTAACAACACCGAAAACCATCACTGTTGCTGGAAACTTCGTGTGCATAATAGTTGGAACTGCAGTGGGGTCTGCACATAGCCAATTATCATTTCTTGGATTAATTTTTTGGTCCTGGTCGAAGTTTTTTTCGTTGGAGTGTAGGGCCGCTAAAATATCGGGATTATTTTGGTATTAAATAATATTAAACCTAGTAATATTTTAGAGTAAATCTTTATACTTATTTCACGCCACTTGATTGTTTTTTTCAAGTCTAAATTTAATCATGGTCGTGACTTCAAATTGTAACTCTCGTCGTTTATAGAAGAGTGTAGTCAACCACAGGTTCCCGTCAGTCCGTCCATAACTATTATCCAGTGAACAAGTGTATTCGTGCTTTCAGTCTCTCTGACGGGTAAGTTTCTATTGACGGTTGTTAGGAAGTTTGGCGCTTCACTTAATTACTAGTTATTCCTTAAACTTATCATTTTAGCCTGGCTTAAGCGTTCCTCTGTAGGTTTAGCAGTTTGTTTAATTCCGGTGATTGTTTGTCTGTAATTCGACGGATCTCTCGTCGTATATTATTTCCCAATGCGGTAAATAATTTACCTAGTGTCTGCAGTATTCGTATTGTTAAGATTTGAGTTTATCACGCAGCCTGTAATGCAAAATGAATTATTAGGGTTTCCCTTTGTATAGCCTTAAGCAACAGTTCTAACCAAGATTTCCGTTTGCGAAACAATGAGTTAATTGACAGCTAAAATGTACACCGAAATCTCATTTCAGGTAGTCACGTTTCATTCGAATAATTTTGTTTGTGTTTGAAGAAGTAGTGGTGTAGTATACATCGAATAATAACTATTGCATCAGGCAGTAAATATCGCTGGCAAGTTCCGTATCACTCGAGTCTCTACGTTCAAGTATTTTATGATGGGCACACTAAATGATCGACCATCTGTTTTGATACGGTGATTAAGTCCCACAGCCTCGGGGAGAAGCTGCTTATAGACATCTCGTGTTGTATTTCTTTAACTGCCAGCTAATTAGGTACGATGCCTCAGTGTTTGACTCAGCAGTTGTCGTATAATACTATTTCAGGATATTAATACTTCTGCTAAATTTTGTTTTCATTTCAAGTTACTTAATAGTCCTTGTTCGGACAGGTCTCGGTTTACGGACTGTAAGCTCTCAATTTCGATCTTCGATCTTGGCCTTAACTTCTACTTTGAGTTTGATCGTGTTCAATAATAAATCTGCAAGCAACGAAGTCGACTGTATCACTTCCCCTCGAAGAACATCACCCACGAAATTATTACAAAAGAAAAATAACACGTTCCCTAAAGGAGAAAAACCAAAGACACTCCTGTTCTTCTGGGTGCTTCAATTTGTTCAAGAGTCGTTTTGCACGCATTAAACAATTTTCTTGAGTTTATATCTACATAAACTGACCTCGCCTAAGAACGTATGATTTGTATCCAAAGTCTTAATGAACAACATTCCTTATTGTTCCTTCAGACACTTGAAGATCTTTGGCAACATGTCGCATTAAATTCCCAAGATTTTCGTCGATCATGCCATCCACTCTTCTGACTAACTCAGGTGTTCTAAGTGAGTCAAAGCGTTGAAAATACTGCTTTCTCTTGCTCGCGGATAATTCATCTCCATTGTTTTCATTCGGCTCTTTTCTAACTTTGCAAACAAAAGATCTGGTGACTTTTAGAAATCTTGCAATTTATAAATTGCTGTGTTTTGCTTTTATAGACACTATTACAGCGTATCTTTTCATTTCATTAGTTATAGTAGTATCTACCATGGGATCTTCTGAAATAAAAAATACATTAATTATTATGGGGTTAGTTTAAATTACAAAAATATAAGTGTCCTCAGGTACTTTAAGCACTCTGTATTTACGGCTATCCAACATCGACGATATGCACTATTCTGGAGAAGAAGGAAGAAATTGAGAAACTTGATATGGTCAAAGTTGTTACCGTGACTTCCAAGCATCGTACAAAACTCCTAGGAGATGTTGAGAAGCTATTGTTGGTGTGGATTAAAGAGAAACAGTTAAAACGCAATTTGGTGTCCTATGATTTGCAGCAAACTACAGTTACATTATTTACCAGTGCTATTTATTAAAGGTAAACTACAGTATATATTATTTATCAGTGTTATTTGTTAGTAAAATTGATTTTTATTTTGATAAATTGGGGTGCAGAACGGATGAAGTGGATTTCCATTATTTTTAATATGGGAAATTTGTTGTAGACACGAGAAATTCGCTATAAGACTCAGTGCTGGAACGAATTAAACTCGTATCTCGATGTTCCGTTGTACTACTACAACGTGTATGCCACAATACAATGGACAAAAAATTTGCGAATGAGACACAGCCAACACAGCCAACTTGAATTTTCATATGTTTGCAGACAGCTAATAACAAAAAATAATGTCTCAAATGGAGGTATCCATAGCTGAATTTGTTTTTAATGGCAGCAACAACAAAAGTGAGACATTAGGTCCTTCACAATTTACCGGAGAGATAGATGAATAGGAATCAAAATTTGCCAAGCCCACAACAGAAACATGAGACCATCAGGCAGGCAGGAATGTGAAACTAGTTGTCTACTACACACGATTGAGCAGCAAAGGTTGAACAAATGATAGAATTTAATAAAAAAATTATATGGTACTATGAAATGATTATTAGCGGAAATTAATTGAGTGAGGCTGGCTGTACACAGAAGTAGGACATAGAATGGCTCATGACACCAGAGATGCAAGAAACAAACAAAGAACTGCTTTGCATCCACCAACAAAAAAAACATGGACATGCAAAGAGACTGACTGTCATTAAAACAGTGGATATGACAAATGGAAAACCTTAAATGAAACAGTGAATTAGAAAATCAGACTCAGTGGCTGGGGTGGAAGGAGCTCTCAGGCTTTAGAAAATAAAGGTCACAAAGAGCAACATGTGAGAACAGGAAATTGTCCAAATACTTTCATATCCTACGAGGGAATAATGTAAGGTATGTAATTGAAGGTTTATGAAAGCATTCAAATGGCAAATGGACTACCAATCGCAACACCTCAGATTCCTGATCCCAGTCGATGGGCTCCTCCTTCACTGTGATGTCGTTCAGCTCATCGTCAGGTATTTCCATTTTGATAATCATCGCCTGTGGAAGACTCCTAGGATTTGGTGTGTCAACTGCAAATCATAAAAAAACATTAAAATGAAACACACAATACACATAAATGTGAGAATACTTATACTTATTCCACACGAAGTTATGTGATTATATTGCAAATATGTCAAATATCCTCTAGTATTTCATCAATTAAATTCATTGCAGGCCACATCAGAAAGTGTTGATTTTTAAAATTAATTTTTGGTAATATTGATAGGAACTTTACATATCTGAAGAAAAAGATACTTAATCAACAGTTAAAGATTGCCAAACACCTTGTGTATCATTGCATATTGATAAGGCATCATGCAAAATTTACAACAGAATAATTGAACAACAAAAAAAGCTCCAGCATTAGACTTCCATAAAATATGTACTTTTTAAACCCATTTAGGTTTAAAACCATGTACTTTAAAAATAGAAATTAATTCTATTCCTTTTGTCTTCACTATTACTTCTGATACTTTTTATTAGACAAAACTAATGATAGAACTTGTCTTTGACACCAAATCAAGTGAACATGATTAAGTTAATCATTTGTTGCTTTTTACATATGATTGGTTGTACATTATGTTTCACTTTATTTTCAGAAGTTTTTGAATTACAAGAAATTTGAAACTGATTTCATACCAGATGTATTTTCTCCCATACCTGTTCTGATGCTTTTCATAGCAGAGTGAAAGTGAATAATTGAACTAACATATTGTCGCTTTATACCCATGTCTGATTCGATCTCATACTCCAATACAAGATTAAACTATTTCTATCTTCAAGCAACGCAGAATTAAGTCTCACCATGCACGAAGTTCTCTGCAGCAGCTTCCTGCTTGATGAAGTCATGCCTGCAACACAGCCTCTTCAATTCAGCATCTGTCAGCTCGTGCAACACAAGTGTAGGCTTCATGCTGGCTGTGCATTCCATACTGCAGATGTTGTTAGGGAGCTGTACTTTACAACTGTAAGTTATTATGAAATAATTAGTCTGAAGATAAAATGAAGATAAATGTAATTTATAATTTAATTGTACATATTCAACTCTGCACTTCATATTTACACTAAGTGCATGAAAGTAGTTTCTCAATTTCCCTTCAGATGAAAAAATGTCATTCAAAACATAAGCAATGCTAAAAGTGACTGACGTTCATATGACAGATCAAAAAAATATTTCACTAAGCATGATTTTGTCACGCATTGAATAGCTCGAAACAGAACTCTTTTTATGCAATTATCTTGAAACGGATACAATTTGTATTCAATTTATAAAACCTCCAATATTTTTCTTAGGACTGGAAATGAATAGCAACTAGGGGTTGGTTTTCAAAGTACATGTGCACTTATTGTCAATGTGGGACTGAGATAGCAGCATTGTATGGCTTGCAGAACTCTAGCAACACAGGCGAGTATGATAACTGTTTTTTGATACATAAAATGGTGACATTTTTATCGCAAGAACAGTGTGCAACCATTTGTTTTCTCCCTGTGAGTAGTTTGACACCCAAACTTAAACTTAACTCGAGAGCTAGAAGCAGCAGGGGCTTGTATTACAGCCTTCAATTCCCTCTAAAACACATTCATACAACACCGTGGCATCCCAGAACTTTTTAACTATATGCCAGGGTTATCAAAAATAATACCTCGAAGGCCAATCTGGGTCATTCTAAAAGAACCAGCAGACTGAAGTTACCACTGGAAGAACCAGCATATAAACAGACCTTCATGCATGGCAGGGAGTCACACTCTAATCCAAGAGACTGACTGTTAAAGTCAAAGTCTCTAATTCAATGTATGCACTAGAAAATTCTTCATTGTATTGACAATTATGTTGCATTCCTCATCCAGTCCTACATGATAGCTCATGCTAGAGTCTTCTTCAACACACCTACCATTCCAATGATTCTCTTCATACTCCTCACAAGCCTCACCCATTGTGCTCTCTTGCTCAAGCTCATATTTACTACGTTCTATGACCAGAAGTTCAATTTTTTCCCCTACTTCTCTGTTAACACTGCATACTTAACCTGTTATTCCCCTTATTCCACCTCCATGTGCACCTCTTCCCACTTGAAGCCTTACATCTGATTGCAAACAGAAGTTGCTAGCCAAAACTCCCATCATAGAACATTTCAGTCTTTGGTAAAATCCAGTGCTTAAACCAACATAAGGTGGTCCTAACAGCCATGATATGCTTTCATTTGTTCCAACCATACTCTTTTGATAGTCTTTGAATTTCCTTCCTCCACTTTGTATAATTCCAATTCAGTCATTCACCTCCATTTTTTTTGCAATAACCAGTTGTCCATAGGTGTCTTAATATTCTGACGCTAACAATTTTCTGAATTTTTAGCATTCGACCACGCTCCCAGCAAATTTTTCCCATACACTTTAACTTGCATTCCATTCATAAACTTGTTGACCCACCTTTCAGTCTTCATTTGCTCAATTCTCACCATTTACTTCAACACAACCTCAATCATTCTTACAGAAAACAGACCCTACTCTAGATTCCTTCTAATGGCTTCCAAGCTCCTATTAATATCCATTTTGGGGATCATAGAGCCAAATGTCTTACCCTACTCTGCAGCACCTACAAATTTTCAGCCTCCTCAATTCCATGCCATACAATACACTAGGTACAGCAAAACTACCAAATTCCTTTAACACATTTATACTTATTTGCTCTAGAATTAGCCACACTGCTTAATCTTTCCCTCCAGTGCATAGCTTTTGTCACTTCCTCACCTTTTGCTCTTGCACATTTATTTCACTCAACATACATTCTAGGTTCTTATAATCACTAGCTCTTCCACTTTTAATTTTTACAATATTCAACTCTATCAGTGTTAGTCTCATCACCATAACTTACCATTTATCTCCCTCAAATTGCACCTTGAAATCTATACTATATCCATTCAAAATCTCAAGCATCTTTTGTAGTTCCAGCTCAGATTCACTAACCATAACAATGTCATCAGCATACAGCAAACTACTCAGTTTCTTTTCTTCAACTTTTAGTCATAAACCACTCATTCTGAAGTAGACAGCTGAAGTCTGTAAGTCAAAAATTTAGAGAAACGGAGTACTACCCTGTGTCACTTCTCATTTACCAAGGTGCTAATTTTCCCAGCCAGTAGATTGTACATTTATTCTCATACATAATTTTTACAATGTTAACAATCTTCTATACTTTCAATCTTCATCAATATTTTTCAGGGAGTCTAATAACCCCAAATAGTCTACTCTGTTATGTGCCTTCTCAATATTCAGAACACAGCTTAATTCTCTTTCCTCCATCATTCAATAATTTCCCTTACCACAAACAATAAATCTTTACATCTTTCCAAACCCATTCTGTTATTCACCCATAACTTTATGTTCTTTTACATGTTTCATATTTCATTCAGACTACCACAAAAAATCTTACTAAGACAGCCAAAGCAATAGGTCTACAGTTTTTAATTCTTTCATATTTATATGTACAACATTGTGTAATACAACAACATTATATTTGTTTAACTTTTCTGGGATTTTCTTTACTCTACCATAACTCCTCAAATTAACATTTAACATCTCAATTATACTCTTACTACTATACTTATGGAACTTATAGGTATTTCAACACAACCACTAGCTTTCCATCTTTACTTTTTTCAAATAAATGTCTAATTTTTTCACATGTAGTTATATTTTCTATACCTTCTTCATATTTTCCATTACAAAAATCATCAGATTTTTCATTTATCAATTTCTTAATCATTCTACCAATGTCTTTTTGAAAGACCACAACTGCTTTCACCCTTTGCAACCTACCACTCACTTAAATTGGAATAAGGCAGTAGATATGATTCGTTTGGCTCATTTTTGAGTTGATACCAACGTCCCATGCTGTCACTTTACATGTAGCAACTATTAATTCACAAGTTAGTACTTCACTGACTCTGTTATTATCTGGTATGAAATTATGCCAAACTTCAATTCCATCTGGGCTCTTGTTCTTCAGATTTCCAAATTTTTGTTTCTCATCATTCATTCTAGCCTGATATATCATTGTTTATCCTTTTTTGCTAACCTTTGTACTCCTATACACTCAGCCATTCAACTTAAACAATCTGGTATTTCATCTATTTTATGCATTTGATGCTATTATTTATTAAAAATATTTCTTGTCATCTGTTGATCTTATATCTCTCTTGGAAACTACTTTGCTTTTCCCTGCCCTTCACTTTTCCAATCTACTGCTCTCCTGTGTCATACAAAGTTCTTGCAAAATAGTTGTTCAGATCATTCTGTCCTGACAGGTAAGGATATAAAATAAATATAAATAAATTAGAACTTGCATTAAAGAAAAAGGGACAGAGGGATAGTCGCTGTCCGGCAATACTGAGACTCCAGCAGTTTCAGCCATACGTGTGCCGGTATAGCTTTATCTTTCCCGCCGCCATACAAGTCACAGTAACATGTAGCCAGCATCGTTCTTAAAAACAGTGTTAGGTCCACGCCAAATCAAAAAATGTAAGATATTGTGTAAAGTGTAAAACGTGATCGTGAGTATACCTAACTCTATAAGTCCGTCGATATCAGCATTATTCTAATTGTGTATTATCATAACTGTAAAAATGCAGTCATAGCCTATGCAGACAGGAGGCCAACTGTGATATCCATAGGACACTGAAGAATGCTCAAGGTACTAGAGTCATTTAATATAATATTCTGTTGCCAGTCATAGCTGTAGAATTTGTGTGATACTGAGAAGTCTCAGGATATGTATTTCATGTGAGCCAAGAAGTATCTCATTAGTGTTTGTGATAAATTAAATGTCTTTTTCTTCCTGCTCAATCACCAGCGTTCTAGTACAAGCATAGCTGTAGAATCTATGTGTGATACTGACAAGTATCAGTAAATGTATTTCATGTGATACAGGAAGTTATCTCATCCATGTCTGTGATGAATTAAATGTGTTCAGTCCATCCTGCTCAATCACCAGCGTTCTAGTACAAGCATAGCTGTTAAATCTATGTGTGATAATGACAAGTATCAGTATATGCATTTCATATGACTCAAGAAGTTATCTCATCCATGTTTGTGATATATTAAATGTGTTCAGTCCTTCCTGCTCAATCACCAGCTTTCTAGTAAAACCATAGCTGTAGAATTTATGTGTGATACTGACAAGTGTCGGTATGTATGTATTTCATGTTCGCCAGGAAGTTATTTCATCAGTGTGTTAGTGATGAATTAAATGTCCATTCTTTCCTGCTCAATAGAATCCTGGCCATACAGTAAGATACCAAAAAGCATTCTACATGCATAGTCAATTCATTGATTTAACTGGTACTCATTCACAGGTAATGTAACATTCAGTGTAGAATGTAGAAAATGTTGTCTGGTCTACAGCAGCATTATAATGTGTTCAATGTAGGTATAAAAGGTT
>VCRD01004526.1:0-27384 GCA_006783055.1 Trinorchestia longiramus
ACCCTCGGCATCCCCGCCTTACCCTCGGCATCCCCGCCTTACCCTCAGCATCCCCGCCTTACCCTCGGCATCCCCGCCTTACCCTCGGCATCCCATCTTACAATAAGAACACTGACCTTACCCTCAGATTGTTATTCTTTCCTTAATTAGGTTCCTTCCTGTGACCCTCAAGATTCACTCGTAATTTTTTACGCTGTGCAATGGAAAATAGGAAAAATTTTCATACAAGAAGCTCAATCCCCTTGATACATCATGCGTTTATATCTTCACTTAAAACGTGTAGTGCATAGCGAGTTCACAATGCATCAAGAAACTTGCTTTAAATCGTAGCATGAAGATACAAAAACACGGTGTCCACTGTCAACCAATGAGGGACCTAGATTAGACAACTGTAAATCGTGAGATATGCCTCATAAGATGCTGCAGCAGCACGACAATTGCGCAGCAGAAATAACAGCATGAATAGCTACGCTTCATGTCACGATAATTTTTGGTTCACAAACTCCGAAATCTCAGCTATGAAATATGTTTTCAACTGCTTGAATTCATCTCCCTAGAACAAAGGAGACTGCGAGGACAACTAATTGAAACCTATTAGTATTTGAACTGCCTTAACGATGTTACCCTATGAGAGCTTTTCAAAAGAGATGGTAAAGTGCAAACCAGAAATAGTAGCTTAAAACTAATAATAAGAAACTTCACAACATCCCAAGCTCTAAACTTCTCTCCAGTTAAAATACCAGCACCTTTGAAGCAACTGCTCGAAAACATCGTTTCTGCTGCCACTGTGAACACATTCAAAAATCGGCTAGACTAATATTGGATTACTTCTGAAGTGTAAATACAATACAGCAAAGCGTAATTACAATACGCGTATTTACGGTATTGTATAGGTGGTGTCAGTAAGCGAGAACATCAGCGCTGCCTACACATTCCATTAGAAAAAACATTTCTTTTCAAGGATGCATTTGACGAGGTGTTTGATTTGACATATATAAATATCTATATTAATGTTCATAGACATACGAATTAAATATATTATTTTCTACCATATGAATTATTGATATAATATAACATTCCACATGCTGCGGATATAAAACAGATATTTTACCCCCAGAAATCGAGCCCCCCGCCACGGAACCAGCCCCCCACCTGACGGGGGTCGACGTTGCGTACTCCGAGTACCACGACGTGATACCAGACTACGACCTCACCGGGCAGGGTACCACTGCACCCAAGTACTACAACCGAGGTACTGGTGGTGTGGTATTAGTGGCGATGTGGTTTTGTCATTTACTTATTCATAAAATCTCTCGGATTAGTTTTAGTTTGTGCTGTAACTGTAATTTCTTTATTTCGGTTTATGTCTCTCATGGTTCGTTTAACAGCCTTACAGATGCAGATGTGCTCTTGACGGTAGGGTTCTGTGTGGTATCGTTTAAGTCTTCTGTACAACTTTTGTCTGGCATTTATAAGATGCTTAATTTCTGGTGAAAACAAACGATGGTTATTGTTTGGTCCCATTAGATTTGTTGGGATGTTGCTTTAAGGCGGTTATTATTTTTCTTCATTAAGCATCATTTCTCGGCGTTTTAGTTCCTCAGTAGCACTTTGCAGTAAAATTACAAAGTGCTAAAGGTATACGGTATGATGTAAGTACTGTGATCACAGATCTTGTCCGTAACTTCTAAACCAATTATTCTGTCAGTATAGATGGTTTACCTTCTACACCATAGATGCTGCAGGCATACATTGTAACAGAAGAATGTGCTATGCGAATATATAATGCTGCACGCACTAGTGCTGCACTAACACCCATGTCTGCCCACCAGATCGTCAACACATCGCTAAATACGAGAGCTCAGGCATCAATGACATCAATAGCTCCGACCGCCACACCAAGCAGCCACCTAGAGGTGAGGGCACCTAGGTGAGGTGCACCTAGGTGATGAATTGTGTAGATCTGGGATTAATTAGAAGCGAAAAGCACCTAGGAAAGTTGTACTTAGATGAGGTGCACCTAGGTAAGGGTCACCTAAGCTAAGGACACATAGCTGAAGGGCCCTTAGCTAACCAGTTGTGTAGTTGACATGTAAGGGAGGTGACTTGTAGACGAGGAGCCTATAGTGATCTCTATAACTCTTCAGTCCTAACCCTCAGACTTCTCTTAACTCCGAGCCGACAATCTCGGAATGGAATATCTTTTTTATCTCTTTCTTACTAGGAGTGAGTGTCTGGGGAGATAAGGGACCGTTGTGTAACCCAGCAGGATAAATGATGCAGGGATGAGTTTCGATACATATGTTAACACGTTTCCTGCGATTCCGTAGCCGGTGCAAATTTTCACTTTGTACACATAATCACTAAAAGACTTGGAAAAAAATACAGAACCTAACCTAAGTGACCCACTGGTGGGTCCCATCGCAGGAAACGTGTTAAGAAGCACCAAAGTAAAGTAATTCGGTCTTACGACAGTGTGAGCCTCCTGTAATGTCTCAACCACCAGTGCGCGAGCACGGGCGTAATGATGGGCTTGGTGATGAGTACGGTGAGGAATCTTGAGTCGAGGAGAACTTGGTGAGGCCGATGAAGAAGCTTTGGTGAAGATATTAACTTTGTGAGCGGTGGGGCGATGTTGACTTCGGAAGCGCTTGGGAGAGAGTGTCCTGATACAGGTAGATAGGTCGGTACCAGTAGGAAAGATTTGAGGGAGAGTTTGGCACAGGGTGTGTCTAAGTATAGGGGTGAAAAGGAAAGGGATACTTGGAGGGGCATAGAAATGAACGCTCTGCGCACGTGTGTTGAGTGGTGGGGGTCTGTCCATGGGATTTGTTCTTGTAGGTGGTCTTTATTGGGAGTTAAGTGTTGTTTTTTTCATTTATAATAGGGGTTGGTGGTGTGTCCTGATACAGAACGTTTGAGCCTCGTTATATAGGGTGGTTGGAAGGGCTCTGTTGCGTGAGCAGGACCGCTTGTTGGTCGTGTGGCACTTCCGGTCGTAACGGAC
This sequence comes from Trinorchestia longiramus, assembly GCA_006783055.1. Taxonomy (NCBI): domain Eukaryota; kingdom Metazoa; phylum Arthropoda; class Malacostraca; order Amphipoda; family Talitridae; genus Trinorchestia; species Trinorchestia longiramus. The sequence continues at coordinate 3,008 of VCRD01004526.1, forward strand.
CCTAGCCTCATTACTGTTCTTACTTCCGTTGTCCTGTTCGCTCATTGGTCGAAGAGTAACTTCCGTTTACAACGGAAATCTACCCTCGTACCTGGATTCCCTTGTAGTGTACCCATGCAATTCTCTACAAGTCCCCTAAGTGACGAGATACCTAGATCTAGGAAAACCTAGAGAGGAGGTGCACCTAGAAGTCAGAGAGGGGAGGGGCACCTTGAAGTCAGAGGAATGATCTCACCTAGGTGAGTGGCGTCGGGTCGGTGAAATACAACATTAGTTACCTAGTCACAATTCATTAGGAAAACTATTTCACCGAATGTTCTACCTCGTCATTTATATCTAGGGTCTCAAATAGGTAATAATCAATTCTAACTCAATATTCAGGTTTATGCTATTTATATATGAGTGTTATTTAATTAAGTCATCTGTTCCACATGTTCTACAGTACACGAAAAGCGAAAGAACTTATTCGGTAATTTATCTAATTTTTATTTTCATCTTACAGACCTCAAATTTCATTTTCTCGTTGTAGGCCCCAAATTTTATTTTCTTGCATCAGACCCCAAATTTCATTTGTTCGTTACAGACCACAAATTTCATTTTCACGTTTTAGACCCAAATTTCATAAAACGTCCGAAGTTCATAAAACGCCCAAATTTCATTTTCTCGTTGCAGACCCTAAAAGCCACTACCAAGACCGGCACCGCAGACCCCCCGACTTCATGTTTCCCCTACCGGGGGGTTCCGGTGCCCCCTCGTCCACAGCCCGCCCCCTCCTCATGCTGACGGCACTAGTTACTGCTAGTTACGCGCTAGTTACTGCTAGTTCCGAGCTAGTTACTGCTCAGTATGCATCAGTTGTAGTTAGTTACGTACTAGTTACTGCTAGTTACGAACTAATTACTGCTAGTTACGCGCTACTTAGTGCTAGTTACGCGCTAGTTGATGCTAGTTCCAGGTTAGTTCCAGCTAGTTGCGCACTATTTTCCAACAATAGCTCAACTCTGGGGGCTTGAACGCAAAATCATTTAATATTTTTATTGATGATTATAATTATTTTATTGTTATTTTGGTCATTGGTTTTCAGCTAATTAATTTTTGGGAGTTTTATAAGTCATACAATTATTCAACAATCGTGACTAGTTCATTAGAAAGTGACGTCAGTTAGGGGACATGTTAACTGAAGTCTATTAGAGTGCAAGTTAACTGAAATCTAATAGGGGACAAGTTAACTGAAATCTAATAGGGGACAAGTTAAGTGAAATCCATTAGGAGATAAATTAAGTGAAATTTATAACCAATCTTTTCAGTTTTATTTTGATTTAGGCAAATAAAATTCTAATTTCTATCAGATGTGTACCGCTTCTATCAGTTTTTTCGATATATTGCCATAGAGACTTCAATTCTGTAGATTATATTTAAACAATTTAACTAAAAAGTAAACAAAAGAACAAATTGAAGCCTGTAACGACCAGTGTTCTCTATAAGTTCATTAGAAATCCTTCACTTTAGTATTCTTATATTCTCAATGTTTCGTTTTAAAGTTGCATGAAATGCTATAAAAAACGAGTAGAGATAAGTGACAATTCACGTAATGTTTTTATTTAATCGAGAAATAGTTTGGTTGTTAGTGCTTTCAAGTGTGGTGGTACACATTTCTTGCCTCCGAAGACATTTAATAACACTTTCAAGTGTGGTGGTACACATTTCTTGCCTCCGAAGACATTTAATAACACTTTCAAGTGTGGTGGTACACATTTCTTGCCTCCGAAGACATTTAATAACACTTTCAAGTGTGGTGGTACACATTTCATGCCTCCGAAGAGATCATGTTTAACCCTTTCATTTGTGATAGTACACATTTCATATCTCCGAAGAGATCATGTTTAACCCTTTCATTTGTGGTAGTACACATTTCATATCTCCGAAGAGATCATGTTTAACCCTTTCGTTTGTGGTGGTACACATTTCATGTCTCCGAAGAGATCATGTTTAACCCTTTCATTTGTGGTGGTACTCATTTCATGTGTCCGAAGAGATCATGTTTAACCCTTTCATTTGTGGTAGTACACATTTCATGTCCCTAAAGACGTCATGTTTAATGCCTAGTCGTACAGAAAGCACACCACATTTTTAAATTGAGTTCTTGTGCTCCTCAGCAACTCAAAATTTGTACCACCATCATAAATGTAAGGAAATATCCCTATGTACCTATAAATTTTTGAGCATCGCACATTTTTTTTCTATCTTAAGTATGAGCCTGAAAGAGTTACTAGATTAGGAAACTTTTCGTCATGATACCAGGGTGAAAAAGTCATACAATTATGCAATAAGGGTCGCTAGTTCCTTAGAAAGTGACATCAATTAGGAAACAAGTAAACTGATATCTATTAGGGGACAAGTCAACTGAAATCTATTAGAGGACAAGTTGACCGCAATCTATTAGGGGGCAAATTAACCGCAATCTATTAGGGGGCAAGTTAACTGCAATCTATTAGGAGACAAATTAACTGAAATCTATTAGAGGACAAGTTAACTGAAATCTATTAGAGGACAAGTTAACTGAAATCTATTAGAGGACAAGTTAACTGCAATCTATTAGGAGGCAAGTTAACTGAAATCTATTAAAGGGCAAGTCAACTGAAATCTATTAGAGGACAAGTTAATTGGCTTCAGGTTTGGGTCTACATAGCTTCAGAGGAGAACACACAGAGCAGCAAGCCAGCATGTGGCAGCAGAGTACAGGGGCGGCAGCGACGGAACTGAAAAGCCACTCCTTCTCTATAAGCCATTTTCCGCAGTATTTGTGCAGGTGTCTTTAAAGAATAAGTTAGAATTTGGTGTAAAGTGTATTAATATTTTAAAGTGTATTAATATTTATTAGAATGTAAAGTGTGTGAATATTTTACAATAAATTGAACGTAAACTCATGAAGCTATGTAAAATATGTTCGTCATTACATAACGAACAATCTAGTCAGAGAAGCATGTTTACAACATGTATTAAGTTGTCTGGATATGTCACGGTAAGTACACGTATACATGTTGTCTGGATACTGAAATGAACATGATGTATAACACAGCATACGTGTCTGTATACTGAAATGAACATAATGTATAACACAGCATACATGTCTGTATACTGAAATGAACATGATGTATAACTCAGCATACATGTCTGTATACTGAAATATATATGATGCATAACACAGTGAATCACATACCCTCATGTAGCGTTCATTACGAAGTAAACTTCATACACGACGATGTATGGCAACCTCATTTATTTATGAATAAGTATGAGTCGCATTTGTACGATGAATACGAGTGGGTATATATAAGGATATATTTTATAACATTAGTATAAGAAAAAAGATCGTGCATTTACATACTGCATGCAGAACATATATGATCGTATAAGTGTCATGTGTATGCATACAATATACATGTGTGAGTATGTAGTTCCAAAAATTATTCTCTTATGCGAGGTATGAAAAAATCAAATATTTCTGGTATATGACATCCATGACTTGTATAATCATACAGGTATATCAAGTTGTATTAACATACAGGTATGTCAAGTTGTATTAACATACAGGTATATCAAGTTGTATTAACATACAGGTATATCAAGTTGTATTAACATACAGGTATATCAAGTTGTATTAACATACAGGTATATCAAGTTGTATTAACATACAGGTATATCAAGTTGTATTAACATACAGGTATATCAAGTTGTATTAACATACAGGTATGTCAAGTTGTATTAACATACAGGTATATCAAGTTGTATTAGTATACAGCTATATAAGGTTGTCATAGACAAGGTTGTTGTATATTTACAGGTGCATGCAGTATGTTGTTGCATTCAGGTTGATTTTCTCAGAGTAATATATATTTTATCACTGTTATTTTCAGCTAATTTGAAATGCCTCCTTCCTCTCTAAACCTTGCACCCCTCATTTCCATATGCCCTAGAATTGAGGGACTCAGGATTGGGGGAGGGAAGTTTGAGGGTCACTGACCAAAACATGAATATTCTGGATTATTTAAATTTTGGTTATAGATTGTCAGCAATGGATGAACTCTCATTTATTGATACCTAAATTAGTTCCCAGCCATGAAATCATTAACAAGTTTTTGACCCAGTATAATAATTAATGATCGATATGATTGAATTATCCACCAATGACTGACCATCACCACGGTCAGATCTTATGATTAACCAACAGCGGCCAGTGATGATGCTTATCATGTTAATCATACTAATTGTGTTAATTATGTTAATCACGGTAACTGGCAGTAAGAGCTGCCAGCAACACGTGTATATAGAGCAGCCCTGTCTTGTATATATAATTATGAGCCTTTTTCGTTACTACGTACATGTGCGTGTGTGTGTGTATTTACGTGTACGTGTATGTGCGTGTACGGAAACATTCTTACTATGTAAAAGCATCACGCTTTTATTTTAATTAAGTTTTATGATATCTTCAACATCTTATAACTGTAAATTAAATTCTACTGTTAATTAATAGTACGATCGTCTGACAACTGCACCACAACTGCACCACAACTCCACCACAACTACACCACAACTCCACCACAACTGCACCACAACTGCACCACAACTCCACCACAACTCCACCACAACTGCACCACAACTCCACCACAACTCCACCACAGCTGCAAGCAGTTCTGTTGAGCACATTCCAGTTCTATAAAATAATTTTCCTGATGGAAGACATTTGAAGTGCGACACAAGTTTACGACACAAGTTTACGACACAAGTTTACGACACAAGTTTACGACACAAGTTTACGACACAAGTTTACGACACAAGTTTACGACACAATTCACGACACAATTCACGACCCAATTCACGACCCAATTCACGACAGAATTCACGACCCAATTCACGACACAAGTTTACGACACACTGAGGTATGAAACAAAGGAAATCGTGTTGTCAACATACACTTGTGTGTGCTGGGCTCAGTATCATTAATTCTAAATCATTAATGTAGTTATAACACGAAGTTATATTATCTATGATGTAAAGCTATATCATGTGTGATGTAAAGCTACATATATCATGTGTAATGTAAAGCTATATCATGTGTGATGTAAAGCTATATCATGTGTGATGTAAAGCTATATCATATGTGATGTAAAGGCTGTATCATGTGTGATGTAAAGGCTCTATCATGCATGATATAAAGGCTCTATCATGCATGACATAAAGGCTATATCATGTATGATATAAAGGCCATATCATATATGATATAAAGGCTGTATCATGTGTGATGTAAAGCTATATCATGTGTGATGTAAAGGCTGTATCATGTATGATATAAAGGCTGTATCATGTATGATATAAAGGCTGTATCATGTATGATATAAAGGCTCTATCATGCATGATATAAAGGCTCTATCATGCATGATATAAAGGCTATATCATGTATGATATAAAGGCTATATCATGTATGATATAAAGGCTATATCATGTATGATATAAAGGCTATATCATGTATGATATAAAAGCTATATCATGTATGATATAAAGGCTATATCATGTATGATATAAAGGCTATATCATGTATGATATAAAGGCTATATCATGTATGATATAAAAGCTATATCATGTATGATATAAAAGCTATATCATTACACAAACTTCAAGTGTATGATAGTAATAAGTATTGTACAGTTACGTGTATGTACTAAAAATTAGCATAGAACTGGATGTAAGTATCAACATATAATTAAGAAATATTAATTATCCTTATTTTGCCTTCGTTTTTATAATTACTTTGTGAAGTAAGAGCTACGAAATGTGATATTCTGAAAGTAAGGAATATTCAATTATGTATTTATTGTCTTTATTATTCCATTATGTACTTTTTATGTATATATTATTTACTTATGGATATTTAATGAATTCCGTATTCAATTACGTATTTTTATGTATCTAATAATTAATATTTTATTTAGTCGCTGATTACATATTTATTATGTATTTAGCCCTTGAATTACCACGGCAGATCATTATGACATGATAAAGAGCAATGCACAACAATTAATTATGTATTAAATTTTTAAATCCCGCCAGCAATTACCATAATGTTTTAAAGTTCAGTAAGTCAACAAATGTCTGTGGGTAATAAAGAAGACTAAATATTTCCCCCATTATTATGCGTGTCTAGAATCCTAACAAAGAAATATCATTGTTCCAACAATTTGAAATTAGAAAAAAACTAAGACGAACTTTCTAACTTGTTTCGTATGTTTTTTTCTTCATAATCTTTATTAGGCCTATTCAACATTTCAAATTACTTGGAATTCTTGTAAATCTTTCTAAGAGTACAATGCCCTGCCCTCAAAAAGCGTGATTGGAAGAGGGGAGTATTTGCTCAGCTCTACAAGTTGAGGGCAGTTGTGTGTCCAAAAGAACAGTTCCTGTGTATCCCTCGTAGCACTCTGTCCAGTCCAGCACTCAGTCAAAGCCAAAACTAAAAATCTAAAGTTAATACGGAGGACACAAAGCCCTCTTGCTCTCAGACCTTGCCCTCTACCCCCTGCCCTCTACCCCCTGCCCTCTACCCCCTGCCCTCTACCCCCTGCCCTCTACCCCCTGCCCTCTACCCCCTGCCCTCTACCTCCTGCCCTCTACCCTCTGCCCTCTACCCCCTGCCCTCTACCCCCTACCCTCTACCCCCTGCCGTCTACCTCCTGCCCTCATGTGGACTTCATTTAATATTAATTTTTCTTCAATTTTTCTGGTGATTGAGCAATTGATTTTATTTTTTGTATGGCGTTCAGTTGGAAAAATATTTTTCTCTGACAATTTGTTGTCTGTGTAGCTTTATTAAGACCACCTATTGAGACACAGGTGTGTTAATACTCTCTATTGAGGCGTGGATATTAACCTTGATACTAAACAGGCTATTATCGTAGATACTACCATAGGTATTACCATGGATATTATCATAGATAATAATATTGACATTATTATGGATATTATCATGAAGATTATCATGGATACTATCATGAATATTATTATAGATAATAAAATGAATATTATTACAGATATTAAAATGAATATTATCATGGATATTACCCTGGACATTACAAGGGATACTACTGAGATGTTACTATGAATGGTACACGAGACGTTTAACTGGAAATTACTCTGAATAAGTATGTAGTGATTTCTCTATTAATCACTTTTCAGTCCTAACCCTCTGACATCTCTTTTCTCCGAGCAGACATTGAATATCTTTATGTTGTGTCTTACTCGAAGTGAGCGCCTGAGGGAGTAAGGGACCGGCGAGGAACCCAATACAAGAAAAGGCAATTAAATGACGGATAAGTTTAATACTTTGTACTTCAGCATTTGAATATTTTATTAGTTATTGTTTTGTTATTGTTATTTGCTGTGCACGTCTTGACGTTGAGTACTGGCGTACTGACATCTTGCCTGCAGGGCGCCGGGATGTGGCGAGTTGGAGCGCGTAGAGTTCTTGGTAGTGCGTGGGTTCTTTGATCCCCATACTACCCGCAGACAGCATGGCTGGTGTCTTCTTCGTTCGGTTGTTTGTTGGATGTGTGTTGAGTTCTTCAGTTGATGACAGTTCTTGGTGGAGATGTGAACTTTGGAAGCTCTTGGTTGAGAGTCCGTGCCACAGGTGGTGGTCGGTGCTAGTAGGAAAGATTTGAGGGAGAGTTTGGTACAGAGTGTGCCTAAGTGTCGGGGTGAAACGGCAAAGGATACTAGGAGGGGAATATAAATGAGCGCTTTGCACACATGTGTTGAGTGGTGGAGGTCTGTCCATGGGGTTTGTTCATGTGATTGGTCTCTATAAGGAGTTAAGTGTTATTGTTTTTACATTGATAACCAGGGTTAGTGGTAGAAGGGCATGGGCTCTGGTTGGGGCTGAGCGTACAAAATGTAATTAGATAGTCGTGAAATTTCAGACTGTGATTATAGCCGATTGGGGCTTGGTCGGTCGGTACCAATAGGAAAGATTTGAGAGAGAGTTTGGCACAGGGTGAACCTCAGTAAAGGGGTGAAACGGAAAGGGATGTTAGGAGGGGAATAGAAATGAGCGGTCTGCGCACATGTATTGAGTGGTGAAAGTCTGTCGTTGGGGTTTGTTCTTGTAGGTGGTCTCTATAAAGAGTTGTTTTGTTACCCTAGAGGGGAATTGATGCTAGGTGCGGTCGTGTGGGGTGTCATGTGTATTTGGGTGTTGGAGAGGGGCCGAGTATTTTTGTTTTCGAGCTTGGGAAAGCTCTGTGTGGTATTTGTCTAGTTTCTTGTGGGAATGTGAGGTGTAGGTATAGTTGTGGGTGCATTTGTTCAATGTTAGTCCATATTTTTTTGCGTGTTCGTGAAAGAGGGTGTTGATGGGGGCTAGTTTGGTTTGACGGTGTAATTGAGCTGATGTGTTAAAGTCGTGCCATTCTGCGTTTGTGATGAATCGTGTTGCTTTGTTTTGTACACTTTGTAGTTTTGAGATGGAGGATGGTGATAATGTGTGAAGTGGGATGGCTGGGTAGATGAGGGCTGATCGTACGTAGGCCAGGTAGAGCTTCCTTTTTGTGTCCGGGTGCATGTGTTTAAAACGGTATAAACGAGAGAGGTTATTTTGTGCTATTGCTTTCCTCTGTGTGATGTGTGAGGTGTATCCCTGGCTACTGAGGTGGAGACCTAAGACTCTGCCTGATTTATCGTACGGGAGGAGGGTGTCGTCTACGCGCACTTCGTGTTTCTTGCGGCGGCTGATGGCTATAAGTTTGAATTTGTTTGCGTTTGTTTGAATCATCCATTTCCTTTCAAAGGCATTGATCTGGGCTATTGCCCTTGATGTCAAACGAGCGGCAATGTTGTGGGAGTTGGGGCTGAATGTGATTTGTGTTATGTCGTCGGCGAATGCAATATAGTCGGTGTTTGGTATGGGTGGGGGTAGGTCGTGTGTGTAAAAGTTGTACAGTGCTGGGGAGATGACTGCCCCTTGTGGCACCCCTGATTTTATGGGGAAAGGTTGTCCTGTGTGGTTTGCAATTCTGATTGCAGCGGTGCGGTCTGAAATGAAGTTTGCAAGAATTTTTGTGAACAGTGGAGCAAGGTAAAGTTGCGATAATTTATATTTTAGGCCTGTGTGCCAGACTTTATCGAATGCTTTTGATACATCTCGTAGGATGATGTCTATCGTATGTCGTTGGTTTAAGCTTTAAGTGGATGTGCAGCGTCTCGTGTAGGATGGCAATAGCAGTGGATGTGGAGTTTTCCGTGGATGTCGAGTAGTGATATTGGGCGGTAATTTTTTATTTCGTGTTCTGAGGTGGACGGTTTAGGAAGGAAAATCATGATGGCGTGTTTTAATTTGATGGGGAAATATCCCTCGGAGATTGCGTTGTTGAATATGTACGAGTATAGTAGGTACTGGAACATGTTGAGGGGGAGTCGTTTGAGGTGGTGTGTCGTGATTTTTGTGTGTCCTGGAGCTTTTTATGAAAATGTTTGTAGTGCTTGTTTGAGTTCTTGGAGTGTGATGGCTGGGAATTGGGATGTGTTTAGGCGGGTAATGTCTCCAGTCCGGTGTGGTTTTAAGTGGGGTGTGATGTTCGTCATCTGTGTTTCAACGTCATGAATGTGGTTTTCGTCCAATTTGTTGTCGATATCGTCGGTGCCTGAGTAGATGTTTGACCAGTGTGTTCTGAATAGGGGTTCTTTGTCACTCAGGGAGTGGTAGTATGTGTCGTTGAGTTTAATTTAAGGTGTGCTTTGTTTAGTGTTGTTGCTAGACATGCGCTTAATGGACGACCAAAATTGTTTGGGGTTATCGTTTATTTTCATGTTCGTGATTGTATGGTTCCATGTTGCACTGTATATGCGTTTGTATGTTTGTTTTATTTGGTGTCTGAGGTTTAGAAGTTCGCGGTACAAGTGAGGGGAGTGTCCGTGTCTCTTGAGGTGGTAGCAGATGTGTTGGTATCTTGTTTGGAGCAGGAGTGTTTCTTGTGTTGGTTTGATTCCCGGGATTGTTCTGCGAGTGATGGTTGGGATTGCTTGGTTGGAGGCTGCGGTGATGTGGCTTTCCCAGTTGGACAGGTGGTTATCAATCTCTTCCAGAGTCGGTAGTGGGTCTTGTGGTACCGTGTGTGCGTTTAGGAGGCTTTTGTATTGTGTCCAGTCAGCGTTGTGGAAAGATGGGCGTGGGCGGATGGGGATTTGGATGGGGTTTACAGTGATGGTTGCTATTATGGGGATGTGGTCTGATGGAGCGAGCGGGCCTGGTGGTAGTCTTATGTTGTGGAATGTTTGGGTGTTTGTCAGGACTATGTTGGGGCTGGTGCTGGAGTTATGAGTGAGTAAGGTGGGAAAGTTTGGTCCGATGTGTATACATTTATTTTTATTTATCAGTGAGTGTATTTGTTTTCCTTTATTGTTTGTGTAATTATATCCAAGTGTAGGGTGTCGTGCGTTCATATCTGCTAGTAGGTAGGTAGGATTTTTCCGTCTTAGTAGTGTGTGCATGTCGATGTAGTTGATGTAGTTGGTGCGTGGTGGGATGTAGGTTGTGCCTATGGTGATGGGGCCTTGCGGAGTTTCGACTGTGACTCCGAGCATGTATGCATGGAAATTGTCGTGTAGTTTAAATGGGATGTCTTTCCTGATTGCTATGGCTGTGCCTGCGTGTTGTTCATCAGCTTTGTTTGCAGTGTATGTGTTATAGTTTCATATTTGTATGGGGGTGTTATCTCGTAGGCAGTGAGCATTAAGTAGTATTATGTGTGGATCGTGTTGTCGGTAGATGTTGCGTAGAGCTATTTTGTTGTTTTGTCAGTTTTGGACGTTATGTTGGATGATGGTGAGGGATTTTATGTAGCTATGTGTATCCATTATGTTATGTGTTTTGGTCTTTTGTGCGTCAGGTTCTTAGGCGAGTGCGGGATTTCGTCAAAGTCTTGTTGCGGAATTGCGTAGGTTGGGAGTTGATTCAGGTGTATTTTATTCACATATATCTGTTTCCAAACTTTGTTGGGGTCTCCTTTTCCTATTTCGACCTTGATTTTCGGGTTGGTTTTTGCAAGTTCAGTGATGATCCAGTCGTTAGCGGGGTGAGTTGGGATCGGTGGGTGTTGTGTTGCGCTTTTAACGAGTGTGGCTTCGAGTTCGCAGGTATCAGGTGTCGGTTGTTTGTCGGGAGGTGAGCAGGCTTTCTTCCTTTTCTCTGTGGTTTTTTTCTTTGTGCGCGTTTCCCATGGTTGTTCAGGTTCGGTGTTGTCGGAGTTTTGGTCCTGCGTGTCATTGGTTTCGGTTGATGATTGTTCCGATTCTGATTCCATGTCTTGGTGCGTGGGGATTGTTTCCGTGTTTGTGTTAGGGGTAGCAATGGGTGCAGTTTCGGATTCAGGGGTGGGGTTGATGAACAGGTTGAATATTTTTTGGGAATCTCTATCGGGGAATGAGGTGTCAATATTGAAGTTTCTTTTTAGGGATTTTGATATGATTGTTCCATAACTTTCAGTTTTTGCCAGAAGCGATGTGTGCTTCAATTACTAGGGCAGCAAGTTTGATGTGGGTGTTGCTAGAGAGCGTGAGAGCAGGTGTTGGTTGGTTAGTTTGTTGGATGGCAGTTTTTGCTATGTCAAGGTATGTGCGGTTATTTTTCTCCGTCTCTTGTTTTTTTTCGTTTTTCTGAAGTATAACCTGTTTCCTATACGGGCAGGTTGCTGCGAGAGTTCGGTGATGTTGGTTGCAATTTAGACATTTTTTTGTGGGTGAGTTGCATTGTTGGTGTGTGTGTTGATGTAATGCACTTTCGGAGCAGCTAGGTGTTGTGGAGGTACATTGGTAGGTGGCGTGATCTTCAAATTTGTAGCATTTGTAGCATATTTGGATGCAAGTGTATTTTTCGAGTTCTATCTGTGAGGGAGTGATTTTGGTGTTGAATATCAGGAGGCCGTTTTGGAGGATTTTTTGGGTTATGGAAATCTCCGAGAAGGTGATTTTTATTACGTGGGTGTAGTTTTACTTTTTGTTACCTCTAGTATTTTTGCCCAAGGTTGCTGTGTCTTGATTTCTCTGGCGATTTTTTCTGGTGTTAGTTTCCCAATAGAGCTGTCAAGTTGGCGGATGAAAATGGCTCTTTTGGCTCGTAGGTCAGGTGGAATGATTGGTTTGAGGTTTATTTTCTTGAAGAGTTCGGTTGCTTTGAAAGAGGTTAGCTTGTCAACAGCGGCTGCTTCGTCAGTTATGGCGTAGTAGCCTGAGTTATTTTCTGATAGTTTTGTTAGTGGAACGACAAGATCTTTGAATCTTGTTTCGAATATTTTTTGTTTATCTGTTGTTATGTCTGGGTTAATTTTTCGTAGTTGGATTCTGAATGTAGTGTTTTTGGTATGGTTGTAAGTGGGTCTCGTGTTGTGGTTGTTAGTTGAGTGATAGTTGGAGTGCTGTGTGGTGTTTTGGTGTGTTGTTGTGTTGATTCGGCGGGGAAGGGGTTCTGCTATGTGGAGACGTGAGGGTCTAGAGTTAACGGGAGTGGGGAGAAGGCTTCTGGCGGTGTGGCCGGCGCCCTCTCTCCCCTGCCCTCCCTCGTGGGAGGACATGTTGGTGGAGTGTTGGGTTCTGTGTCTGATAGAGAGCGTTGTCTTGCCTGAGAAGCAGCTGGTGCCCTACTTGTACTCACTTCCGCCCCTACTATTATGGGGATTTTCCCATACGGTCTGGAGCCTTTCAGTACACCAGGCTTCACTACTTCTCAGCAACGTTCTAAGTAAGAAAAAGGGGTAGAGGAAGAGAAAGAGAGGAAAAAAGATAGATTGGTAGTCGACTCACCCTTCCGTTCTTGTGATGGTCCGGCTACCGCAGGGCTCTACGTATCGTAGAGTTACAAGTACGGAGAAGGGCGTGCCTGAGCACGTAGCACGTGACACGAACTGGACTTTAAATATCTTTGACTTGAATATCTTTCCAATGTCCAGTCGTGCCTGTGTACTTCTTCCGACTCCAATAAGTTGAGGAATGTTCCTTCTTTTGCCTTCACTGAGAGATAACGAGCAAGTACGTCTCTATAGCGCAGTGGTCACGGTGAGAATCCTTGGGGCTTGGTCGGTCGGTCGGTACCAATAGGAAAGATCTGAGCGGGACTGCTCATTGGTCGACGAGCGCTTCCGGTCGTAACGGAGCCTAGCCTCATCACTTTATTAACTTCCGTTTTCTTGTTCGTTCATTGTTCGTAGTAAAACTTCCGCTCGTAGCGGAAATCTAGCCTCGTCGCTGGATTCACTTGTAGTGCGAGCCGAGCGAATCACTACAAGTACTACTTAGGATATTACCTTAGAAATTAATGTGGATATCATTCCAGATATCATTCTAGAAATTATTGTGAATATCATTCCAGATATTATCCTGGAAATTATTGTGGATATNGGTCGACGAGCGCTTCCGGTCGTAACGGAGCCTAGCCTCATCACTTTATTAACTTCCGTTTTCTTGTTCGTTCATTGTTCGTAGTCAAACTTCCGCTCGTAGCGGAAATCTAGCCTCGTCGCTGGATTCACTTGTAGTGCGAGCCGAGCGAATCACTACAAGTACTACTTAGGATATTACCTTAGAAATTAATGTGGATATCATTCCAGATATCATTCTAGAAATTAGTGTGAATATCATTCCAGATATTATCCTGGAAATTATTGTGGATATCATTCGAGATATTATCCTGGAAATTACGATAAATATTATAATATAAGTTAACACTATGCGCCTGAACTCCTTGTCTATAGCTTGTACATGTATATATATAGAAGAATAAATGAACACAAAGATTTATGTATGGAAAGCGCGTGAATTCTTTAGTATATTAGTTTGAAAGAGCAAATGCGTTACCTACAAACCATGCAGAATTAAAAATAACCTTTTTTATATTGAAAACATATACAACCTTACAATTATTTCCATTAAACACCTGTATATGGATTTCATATAGAAAGTAAAATTTTGGCATCAATTTTGTGTTTGAATAGTCTATACATGAAGATTTTGTGTGTACATACTAGTTTATAACTGGAAATTTAATGTATAAATGATATGCTAAAAACGTACAATTTTCATGAAGTTGGGATTATTTTCTAAACATGGAAATACAAACTATCTTGAAAAAGAGTTGTGTTTCTGAACAGCACTAAAAAATTATTTTGAATAAGTTTAAGAAATCCTGTAAAAAATAGACTTAGGCCCATTTCTTGTAAGAATGACTTTGTAAAAATGGCTATGGTCGAATAATAAATGGCGGATAAGTAACACCCTCTTTTAGAAAGATTATAAACAAAAAACTCTGAAAGATAAAGCGATCAGGATAATTGTAAATGATAAGAAAAATCTGAAAGTTTAATTGATGATTAAGTATAAAACTACTATGTTTATTAATTGTTAATAACTAAACAAATAGTCAATTAATTAATAATTTTCTAGAAATGGGGTGTTACTTATGCACCATCTTGTACATGGTTATGTATCCATCATATTCTACACAATATGTACTTATATACTAACTAAGGTTGCTGCTTGTGCTGAATGTACGCTTCGTAGACTTTAAATCGCCCATTGAGACATTTTTCGCTGTATGTGTCATGTATACCCGTGTCTACCGATGCACTGTATCGGGTATACCCGTGTGTACTGATGCACTGTATCGGGTATACCCGTGTGTACTGATGCACTGTATCGGGTATACCCGTGTGTACTGATGCACTGTATCGGGTATACCCGTGTGTACTGATGCATTGTATCGGGTATACTCGTGTGTATTGATGCACTGTATCGGGTATACCCGTGTGTACTGATGCATTGTATCGGGTATACCCGTGTGTATTGATGCACTGTATAATGTATACCTTGTGTACTGATGCACTGTATGATGTATATTCATGTGTATTAATGCAGGTGATGCCGAATTATTTACAAAATCAGAACAAAAATCTAGGTATTAGTTATTAAGACTCATTCTTGAAATATTCTGTAACAAAGTGAGCAGTATTCTGTCTCTAGAAAAGTGAATTTGTGTAAATAAATCTACGGGAACCGACATCCACATTTCAATATTTTTATCTACACTAATTACAACAACAAAATTGTGCCTTTCTTTCAAATTTGAAAATTACATTTTGAAATTCCCGTTATCATAAAAAATGCAATTTGAAATTTGATCTGTTATATCAAATATCTCATATGAAATAATTACAAAAAGTAGTTGTTTAACAGGCGGAAATGAGGATATCTTAATAGACCAACCACCGTTATGGAAATTACGTCATTTGTCTGTATATTTCAAGGTAATTTCTACGGATAAACACAATTTTGTTTGTGCTCTTTATTACAGTGATCCAGTATTTGTAAATAAAACCGGCCACGTGCACGTACGGACAGGCAAGTGTAAGCACGTAAAGGCACGTACAAGCACGTGAGGCACGTATAGGACACAGTAGAAACGCGTGTACTGCATCAATGTAGTGATGCTTGTGCCAGTATTGTGCCAGTATTGTACAGTGTGTGTAAAACACATGAGTTAATGTCTGTCAAATCATACATGTCGTCGTGGAACTCTGTGTACGGATCAATTATTCGCGTATGTGTGCAGTTTGTGTACCGCTATATACACACACACACACAGCCTGTATGCACACACACTCTGTATACAGACACTTTGTGTACATACACACTCTGTACACACACCCGGTACACACACACCCTGTATACACACACCCTATATACAAACACTCTGTATACACGCCCTATGCATACACATACCTTGTATACACACAACCTGTATACACACTTTGCGTACACACACCCTATGTTCCTTGAATCATTAAATGTGTGAGATCTCTGTGTAGTATTTATTCTCCTAACGATGTTATGTACGTAAGTATTGGAATTTCATTGTTTGGTATTTTTATTAATACCATTGGTATCATTGTTACTAGGGCCAATTTTATTATTATGACTTCTGTTTTTATTTTATCTCTATTATTATTGTTTTATTGTGAGCAACTTCGATATTATTACTCTAATTTGTATGGTACATGTATACAATATAACGTAATAATATATACTGTCTTTAACATAGATATATTTATACATATATTACACGTATATGTTTCCAGAAAATCTCACACGTGAGAAAAAAGTCAAAATCAACATTTTTTTGTTGAAAAAAATTGTAATAAAACATTCCATCTTTATTGCCGAAATCAGGTCAAAGTTCAACTTAAAATACACCGAAAATACATAAGAAAATAGGATAAAAATTTGAGTCTCTAAAGTTTTTTACATACGTGAACGAAAATTTGTATAACAGTGTTTGTTGTTGAGGATGATGTTCGTAATTAATCTGTTTGTTTCTTTTGATCTGCCACCATTGTTAGTATTAGTATTTTTGTTGTTGTTAATTTTATTGTTATTATTATCGAAATTATTATTATTATTATTATTACTGTTTTGTTTCCTTGTCAGGAATTCGTTCATTATTGTTCTAGGAAGAAGCAAAACAATTCAGATAGCAAATCCATCACAGGGGTGGGAGACCATGAGGGGGGTTAGATTTAGAAGAGAGGGGGTTAGTGGGGGCTGATGGGAGCACCTGTCTACAGCACCTGCAGCTTCAGGCGCTTTGTTTAATTGGCCTCTCACAGCTGTGCAAGTGCACAGCAGCTGCGTGTAAATGCACAGCAGCTGCGTGTAAATGCACAGCAGCTGCGTGTAAATACGCAGCAGCTGCGTGTAAATGCACAGCAGCTGTGTATATATATAGGGGCACTGCAGCTGTTTAAATTCGCAGCAGTTATAAGTAAATGCATATGTGCGCCTATAAATGTGTGTACATGTGCACAGCAGCTGTGTATAAGTGTGCAACAAGTGTGTGTTCGAGCAGCTGTGTATAAGTGTGCAACAAGTGTGTGTTCGAGCAGCTGTGTATAAGTGTGCAACAAGTGTGTGTTCGAGCAGCTGTGTATAAGTGTGCAACAAGTGTGTGTTCGAGCAGCTGTGTATAAGTGTGCAACAAGTGTGTGTTCGTCGAGCACGCGGTGTACGGTTGATTATCAGAGCTCTAAGAAGCTCGAGCTGCTGGAAAGTTGCATCATTCTTGACGCGTCGGATTACTTTCTGTCGTGTCAGGTTGCACTCGTAAGATCTTCAGTTGTGTAGACTCAGTTAATACTATAGTTTAAATTTACTGGGCTCTTCATTAGAATTGGTGTGTTGAGGTTACGGTCGTTTGTTTGAGACGTGGCAAGATCGGATACGGTTGGAAGGAATGCAGCCGGGTCCAGACCGGTACGCAAGCCACAGAGAAAAGTTGAAAGAACTTATATCATGAAATAGTGAAAAGTTGAGTCCATCGAGTTGAATTACAAGTTCTCTACGCTCGTTGAAAAATTTGTCCTAGAGTTCCGATAGACTTTATTAGACTGTTCACTGACAAGGGTGGTGTGGTAGCATAGCTAAAGAAGGTCCCTTTGGTTGCTACGTTGCAGAAAATAACAATGATTTTTATTTTACGATATTGAGAGGGTTATGTATTAACTTTATATTTAAAGTTGAGTGTTGATGATCATGCCGACGTAGAGAGAACGCAGGAAAAGTTACTGACAGCTTTCTTCGACGATATCTTTGCTGTATTTGGGAAACTAATTGACGTCAAATAAACGGAAGAGCCTGTAGATGTTTATGCTAACTACATAGATTCTGCGTTTGACAAGATTAACTAAGCTCAGTAAGGAAGTATTAACATTTTTCAATGAGTTCACAAAACGTATTGGGATCTCGTTACAACGAGAGTTGAAGATTCTGAAATAATAAGTGAGCGAGTTAATCAGTCACGTTAGCAGTTTGGAAATAAAACAATGAGGTAATGAAAGCTGGAGGCGTGGTACAGAAAGTATCGAATAGTGCTGGCAGTAGTCACTTTATCACATTTCCTCTGAAGCGATCTATCTGTGAGCCACTTAGATTAGGTTTTGTAAATTTGGCAGAGCGTTTTAGTGACTATGTATAGAAAATAAAGATTTGCACCGGTTAGGCAATCACAGGAAACGTGTTAAGGGCGATGTTTTCGGTGTGGTGGTTCACACTTGATCACGACCAGTAAAGAACCCACCGTGAGGAGTTTCCTGTGTAATAAAATGGGTCATGTTGCGAATAAAGAATTTAAGAAAATTGATCACTTAATGATACTGTTGTCGAAGTTATCCAAATAACACATAAGCGTGTTGTGGTGATTTTCTCGTGGGCAGTGTACTAGCTAATGATGAACCTTCAAACACACTTGTTGACACCTGTTTTACAACAACAGTTGTCCACAGCAGGTGTATAGCAATGCGACGGCGATGCATCTGTCTAGGCCGTTGTAAAAACCAGGTTTGGTGTAAGTGCGTGATTGTTTGGAACCGAATATCGGAGAGAAATCATTGGCAGTTAAGAGAGTTGTTGTCTGATCGTTTAGAATAGAATAGAATTAGGCTATAGGAACGAACCTTCTGGCCCATTCTTGGGTCGGATAATTACTTTGATAATTATTCGGATGTTTACCCAAGTCCCATGCCGTATTTCTAGCCGCGTCAACCATGTCGGCAGCGGGATTCGAACCCGGGTCTTTCCGCTCGCAAGCAGATTCGCTCACCAGTCGACCAAGCTGGTTTAGTAGATAGCATACATGTGGTGTTTGGTGGGGATGTTACTGATCAATGTTATTCGTGGAAAGCTGAAATTCGCGTCAATTGGAGCTGTGCTGGGTAGTGAAGCAATTGGTCAGGGCGCCAGTGATGATGAGGGTGAGCATGATTCACACGCATACAAATGCTCTGGCATGTTTATGGATGGATCTGCTGTGGCCGGATCATAAGTTGTTCGAGTTAAGTAACCGATGGTGTAATCGAAGGAAGGTAGGAAGGAAGCAGTTCGGGGTTTCAGATGTGGGCACCTCACCTGGTAGGATTTTAAAAACAAGTGAACGGAGGTCTTAGATTGTATGCTGTGAATGTGGAGAACCCGGACGTGTTGCTCACTGCTGTGGGGAATTAAAAAGGGGCTCAGAAAAACTAGTATTAACTAGTAGCGTTAATAACGCTAGTCAGGTTGTACGTCTCTTATGCATTGATTGTTTGGTTGGTAGAAGACTTGTTGCTGCATTAGGTCGCCAAGACGAATGTCTTGACTGTAGTAGGCACAGCTGATGAGTTGCGATCTGCAGAAGGTTTTGAAAGGATTGCTTTGATTAGTTGGGGTACTCATAAAGATGGTGGCCAATATCTGGCTAGAGGTAGAAGACCTCCAGTCAGGGCCCTGACTATGTTACGAAGTTGACCTTGTTGTCAAGGTAGTGGTGCAATGTCGGTTCTGTTGTACCACGTAGTGCTCTTAAGTTATTACAATTTTGAGATCAAGTGGAAATGCGACATAGTATTTAAATTTGTAACTGGCGACCAGATGCAGAGGCCTGTACTTCTTTCTGGATAAGAAAAGCGGTTAGTGGTCTGATCGTCGTGTATGCAGTGTGCGGTTGATTGTCAGAGCTCTAAGAAGCTCGAGCTGCTGGGAAGTTGCATCATTCTTGACGCGTCGGATTACTTTCTGTCGTGTCAGGTTGCACTAGTAAGATCTTCAGTTATGTAGACTCGGCTAATACGATAGTTAAGATTTACTGGGTTGTTCATTGGAGGTGGTGTGTCGAGGCTACGGTCGTTTTTTCAAGACGTGGCAAGATCGGACACGGTTGGAAGAAGAAGAATTGGCTTCAGAACGGAGACGCTGAACTTCCCCCGCATGCAACGAACATAAGAAGGGGAGAGAAATTGTATTATAAAATAACTTAGGCTTGCCTCCATCAAGTTGAATTACAGAGTCTCAAAACTCTACGCTAATGAAATAAAAAACAAGCTTTACTGACTGACGTAGTGAAGAGGTTTAATGTGAAATTATAAGAGCCATTGCTGAGAGCAGTTAAAGAAAACAAAACAGAGAGACAGGGGAAGAAAATTATAGACGCAGACTGTTGTATACAATAACACATCAGAAAGTTCCGTGGATGGTAAATTATTGTTATTTGAATCTATCATACTTATGTTTGAACACACTGTAAAACTGCTATTTTGAACATTTATTTCTATTGAAAAAGTAGGTGTAGGTATAACTATTTTAGCTCATGTAGTGAGTTTTAGAAACATTCTTTATAATAAGGGCACTGAATATGCTTTATGCCAACAAAATATATAAGCATAGTTATATGAATGTGTACTGTATACGCGTAAGTACGAGCCAAGGACTACTACAGGGTGTCTAAAAAAATGTACTCACCCTTTAACCGTTGCTAACATGCTGTCTTCTTTGTGTTGCAGGTGTGAGGTTCGAACCTTTCAAACATGATTCTTTAATCATATTTAATCATGTTCGCAAAAGTTCGAACCTCACACCTGCAACACAAAAAAGACAGCATGTTAGCAACGGTTAAAGGGTGAGTACATTTTTTTTAGACACCCTGTATAAACAGGACGTGCACGGCCATATAGCTGACCACGTTAGCAAGGGCCATTGCATTCTTCGTAACATGACATTTTCTATCGGACAAATTGATAAAAAATTACTTCTTTCAAACAATAAAGTCATAATAAGGTTTTACAGTGAATTTTAAATGGTTTAAGATCTGTAATGCTTTGAAATACCAATTTTAGCTGGACTTGACATGTATTATTGTATGAGCTTAGTGGTCACTTTATAGAAAGCCGAGTTGCTGCAGTTTGAGAGTTTACAAAATGGATTATAGTTAAACCTTTTTCAATGCACACAACCAAACATACAAACATTCACGCAAATAAACAAACAGACATAGAAGCACAAACCTACCAAACTGCAGCGATTAGTCAGGCAACCGGGCCTTCTTTACAGAGGTCTGAAGAAGGACTGTATTCTTCTGCATTCAGGCGAATCTGAACTTCATCTACGAAGAGAAAGACATTCTTCTGCTGCAGAGTCTGGACTTTGTCAAATGTTTCCCTCAGCACCTGGTCCTTGTCAATAGATGAAGTGATGTACTGCAGCTTGCGTTTGCATTGCAGCACCAAAAAGTCTCTGAGCTGTTCATAATTACACTTTGGGTATGATTGAAGTGCAAAGCAATAATCATTCATGGAAAACTGCTTCTGTAATAAAAGTTCCTACAGATGTGTCAAAAATACCAACTTTTTCTCTTTCCCGGTGTCAACACAGGCTGATGTGTGAGCTTGAAGGGTGACAACATTTTGGATCGTTTTGTCAAACAGGATGTCATAGTGCATTGCCAAGCGCACAGTTTCGTCGAACTGAGTATACGATCTCAAACCATTGTTGGGATGAAGTGTCTTAAACAGTGGTAAACTAATGCCGTTCTTGAACGCACGGAACGTAAGTGGGGAACACAAAGTGGGCTTGTTTCCGACAATCACAGACAGGCTGCATTCACTGAAGTTGTCGGTCATGAACAAACACACAAGCCTTTCTTTCGATCTTGAAATAATCAAGTTCTTGTACTTCTTCTGCAGGTTACGTTCAGGTTTGAAAGCATCAAATGAAGTAATCTTATTCTTCTGACGAAAATACCCCAGTTGTTGGTCTTCCACTTTCGCCGGGCGAGGTGGAAGTTTTGGAGAGGGCAGACATGAAGCAGGCACATTGAAGATACTGGGAGGGATTTCAGGTCGCATAGAGCCGCCACGCAATTTGATCAAAGGTGGGTCAGCAACCCAGTGTATCTCACAAATGAAAAACTTCTCTGGATTAACAACAAAATTTTCACGAGGTGGTAGAACATCAAGCCACTTCTCTTTCAGACTGCTCTTTCGGGAGGCGAACCACGCGGCGCCTGTTCTCCTTGTTGTAATTATCCCGACAGTTCCCAACACTTGTTCGGCATTTGTAATACATATAATTAGCAATAAACTTTGTAAACAAACAGTATCCACTTAAAAATGCAGCAATGTGCCTCGAAACAAACAACAATTTCCGATTCAAACCGAGCGACAGACTACGACAATTTTCGCACTGTGACAGATGGTGGCTAACTGAGCTCCACAGTACAGTAAAGAGAAGTACGATCATATGGGGGGGTTGGCAATGACCACCCCAACAACGGTTTTCAGGCGGGAACGTAATCCATGACGTAATAATTGTATCTTGGCGCTGATTGATAAATTTTTGAAGATGCGGGGCTTCGGCTTCAAACGCCGAGATGATAGAAAACACTCACGGGCACAGCTGGCTTCGAACGTATGACCTCATTACCGCAACTGTAGTTCCAATCCTTTAACCACTCGGCCACCGAAGCTATAGCCTCACGCGACGTTTAAACCATTTTAACACTAGCACAACGAAGTGGGCCTGGGAGGTTCAATGTCAAAATTAACAAGCCCGTCTAATATAGTATTCGTGAACCTCACTTAATAATAACATTTATGGAACAAGTACATATTACTTCTTTGTTACTTAGTTTGAAAGAAAAATAATTGAAATATGACAGAATTCAATTTGTTGGACTAAAACTCCTCATTGTGTTACTCGATCTAGAAAATTATACACTTCTCTGTAATGTGAAAATTATACTTTTTTGGCTTTAATTCATCGTATTCTCATAGCGAAAATCACGACTGATGAATTGATTTTTGCACCTTCAATTATGCATGAACTGAGTGGACGCAGAGCATCCCAGAGTGTCTTATTCAATATTAACATTGTGAGTATGAAAATGGAATTTCAATGGTAGAAGCGGAGCTACAATCAAATTAAAGAGAAAAAAGGATATTCCTAATAATTTCGTTATGCGCATGTGCATTGTTTGTTTAATTCTATCTCTGCACTTTATTACATCTCGTAATTCTTATCTAATTTATTTTTATTTATGCGGTAGCAAATGCACCGACCAGCATTAGACCATTGTTTCAAGCTGTTTCCCAATGTTTTTTATTGATTTGAAATCAGCATAAATTTGACAAAGTGACCGTTGGCCTGACTTGTGCGCCATGATTGGTTGACTTGCGTGTACGTCACTGAGACCCCCCGACCCCCTCCCCACACCCCACACAATTCTATGACGTCAAAATTGAATTTGCCCTTACTATTCTTTACTGTACTGTGCTGAGCTCACTCAGCTCAGTGAACTGGCCTCCGCTAGCGTTGTCATGTATATGGCCGTGCACGTCCTGTTTATAGTAGTCCTTGGTACGAGCATATGTTAGGGATGATTCCAAAATCTGAATCATACATTGGGTATATACGGTATCTAAATATATTTCACAACTTTGTAATAATTTCTTCTTAAATACTACTAAACAAAACTGTTATATACATATATATCCCTAAAAAGTGAGGTCATTTACTTCCATAGTTTTTAAGTTCAACAAAATATGTTTAGAGTTGAACTGCTCTCATTTAACCAAGTTATTTTGGCTTTTGAAGTGTAAATCATTTACCTTCAACTCATAAATTTAAATTTAACTCATAAATCCTTTTCTTTCAACTCATATTTTAGATAAACTCAACTTGTATATCATTAGATTTTATTCATGAATTTAAAAAGTTTGACCAATAAATCCTTTACATTCAAAGCATAAATAAAATAAATTCAACTTATAAATGCTCAAAAATCCTGTGATCTCATGAATTCTCTTTAGTTGTCCTATTAATTACCTAATGTGTTAATTATGCTTGCACCACCACAAATGGATTAATTAATTGATGAATCTATCAAAAAAGATTAATTATTTAATCTACTAAAATAGCTTAACTAATACATCTACCAAAAGAGATTAATTAATTCATATACCGCATGAGATTACTTAATTGATCTACCACAAAACAATAATTAATTAATCTACCACATGAAATGAATTAAATTACCTACCATAAGAGATTAATTAATTAATTAGTCTACCAAAAAGATTAATTTAGTTTCTGAGCTGTACAAACATCGATTTCCTTATCAAAATTTGCTAATTTAGATGCTTGAAAAATTTGGAAATTTTGCGATGCTCTGACGTGACCTTGACTTTGTGACGTTTACAAGTCACTTCACATTTACAGTAATGCTGTGACACAACTACCAGGTGTTTGATTATTTTATAGTTCATGTTTTGTTGTTCGTAGTTTTTTGTATTGCTCCAACAAAAGGGACAAGCTCCACTCAGTTACCATGGATAATCCCGTATACAGGGTGTCCCAGTGTTAGGGGACCCGTATACAGGGTGTCCTAGTATTATGGGACCCGTATAGAGTGTCCCAGTGTTAGGGGAGCCGTATACAGGGTGTCCCAGTGTTAGGGGACCCGTATACAGGGTGTCCCAGTG
>VCRD01004526.1:34439-44477 GCA_006783055.1 Trinorchestia longiramus
TAGCTTGTGTAGTAGTGTAGTTTTGCTGTAGCTTGTGTAGTACTGTAGTTTTGCTGTAGCTTGTGTAGTACTGTAGCTTTGCTGTAGCTTGTGTAGTAGTGTAGTTTTGCTGTAGCTTGTGTAGTAGTGTAGTTTTGCTGTAGCTTGTGTAGTACTGTAGTTTTGCTGTAGCTTGTGTAGTACTGTAGTTTTGCTATAGCTTGTGTAGTAGTGTAGTTTTGCTGTAGCTTGTGTAGTACTGTAGTTTTGCTGTAGCTTGTGTAGTAGTGTAGTTTTGCTGTAGCTTGTGTAGTACTGTAGTTTTGTTGTAGCTTGTGTAGTACTGTAGTTTTGCTGTAGCTTGTGTAGTACTGCAGTTTCGCTGTAGTCCGTGTAGAAGTGTAGTTTTGCTGTAGCTTATGTAGTAGTGTAGTTTTGTTGTAGCTTATGTAGTAGTGTAGTTTTGTTGTAGCTTGTGTAGTACTGTAGTGCACGGCTTATGTAAAATAGAATCAAATAAAATAAGGAAATTGGAACGAGCCATTCGATGCATTCTTGTGTTGCTATCCAAGTTCTATGCAGTCTAAAATAAAGACATAATTCACGCACATGCACTTTTATCACGCACAAACATTTTAACACACATACTTACGGCAATCATACACAGGCCCTAGGAGTCAGAGAGGATACAGAATCAGTACTATATAGGACTGGGGATTTGTTATCCAATGTATGGCCTGATGAATTTTGTATGTGTTTACAGTGCCACCAAAATGGCCGTTATATCTGGTTCGCACGTTATCGTCTCTGTCGGAAAGCCCTTCCAGGGCTATACTGTTAAAGCCGTAAAGATATTTGTAGGTCTTGATAAATTGTCCTTAGTTATGGGTAAAAGAGTTCAAGCAACTGAATGCACCTTTGGTAGTTGAGATAACGGAGTTCAGGAATCATTTTTGTTGGTTTTTGCTGAATTTTCTCCATTTTATCAATATCTCTTCATAGGGTAGGAGACCAGAGTTCCACTGCATATTGCAGATGCCGGACTAGCGCTTTAAAAAGCAATGATATTATGTTCATTGACTTGTATTCAAAGTTTCTTGTGATGAAACCAAGGATAATGATCGCATTTATGAGGCATATTTAAACTTGTTTGTCGTTCTTGAAATTTTCAGCGATAATGATACAAAGATCTCTTTCTTACTGTATTACGTCAATAGGTGTATCATTCATCGTGTTAGAAATGCTTTATATTAGCACCAACTTACACCTGATTATCTAGCAACATTGAAGCTCTTTTACCAGGTTTTGGTTTATTGTAGAAGGCGATTGAGGTCTGATTGATGTTACTTCGTTGCTTTCAGTAGACGTTTTGTGACAGACTTTCGTGTTGTGTGCAATATCTTCATTTTACAGATGATTCCAACATCAAGGTCGTTGATGTAAATGATGAAGAGGTGCGGGCCTAAAACGCTCCCTTGGGGGACACCTGATGTTACATGCGTCAGATCACTTGCTTGATCGTGAATCATCACGCGTTGAGTGCGACCAGTGAGACAGTTTCGAATCCATCGAGAAAAGTTGCCTTGTATTCTGTGCGATATCACTTTGGCCACTAGCCTTTACATTAGGAGGCTTTTTGAAAGTTGAGGTAAATAAAACCTACAACTTTTTTACAGTCGTATAAAACAAGAGCTACAGAGGCTTGTGAAATGGCTACATTTTTCCTCGAATCCAAACTGAGTGTCAGTAATCAGGATTTGGATTTGGATTTGGAAGAGTTTTGTTCTTTGAACTTTGTGCATTGTTCTCTATTGTTTTATATATTCTATTATTTTTCTGATGGCAGATGTCAGACTGACTAGAGGATAGTAATTGTGTGCTTGTTTGTTCCCGTTTTTGTAAATAGGACTGATATTTGCCTATTTGCAATACTCAAGATAAAAGATTTGGAATGCGGCTTTGCTAATTACTTCAGCTGTTGCTCTGAGTATGTGTACTGTGAACATGGTAGTCGGGCCTGGTTCGTTCATATGGATTTCGATGGACGACCTGTTTTTCCACCTTCTACTGTGAATACTCCTCCATCAGTCAGAATTTTTCAAGTATCTAAGGTGTGAGGTTGTGGGATTTCAGTCAAGTCTTCACGAGTAAACACAGAAGTAAAGTATGTATATAAAATTCTGTCTTTTTTGTTGTCTGTATGAGTTCAGCCATCACAGTCTATCAGTGGTCCGATAGTATCGCTTTTGAGTTGTCTTTTATTTGCTTATTTCTAGAAGTTAGTTGTTGCTTGTGCTGTAACTGCAATTTCTTTATTTTGCTTTGTGTATCTCATCGTTCGTTTAACGCTCCTACAGGTGTGGATGTGCTCTTGACGATAGGGTTCTGTTTAGTACATTTAAAGTTTTTTGTAAGACTGTTGTCTGGCATTTATATGACGCTTAATTTCTGGTGAAAACCAAGGAGGATTATTAGTTCGTTTTCTTGTTTTTTGGGGATGTTGCTTTAAGGTGATTGCGATTTTTTCTTTATCATGCATCATTCCTCCGCGTTTTTGCTCCTCATTAGTACTTTGCAGTCGAAACTGCTGAGCTCCTTTTTCATTAGTTCGAAGTTTACCCATGTGTAATTTAGGATTATTTTGAGTTGAGTTCTAGCGTTAGGGTCGTGGACTTAGAGCGTGGTCTATCATATGATGATCACCGATATTTTCCGTAACTTTGAATTCAATTATTCTGTCATGGGGAGTCATGATGAGATCAAAAATATTTTGTTTAGGTAGTTCATTGGTATGCTGCTGCGGAGAATTTGTGTTATCAGATCAATAAGCTTAGATCCAGGTACTCGATTATGACGAGTAGTTTAGTTTCTGTGGAGCAGATTCAAGTCTCCCATGTTTAGTGCTTCATGAAAAGTACTGAGAATATTAGCTCATCGTCATTTGTTGCTGTACAGGCTGAGTTTCTATGTACGAATACAATTTTGATTCTTTTTCTTCACTGCTGATAGATTGTGAGATGTAGAATTTGTATTTTTCTGATACTCGTTTACTTTCAAATTGTGTTTACAGCTTTCCTTTTACGTCAACAATGGAGCTACCACCTCTGTTTCTCGCGAAGGTTTCTTGACATTGTTAGAGAGTTATTCTTTCGACGAAACTTCTGTTCAGAAATGTCTTCCGTTTAGATCTAACCATATTTCGTGGTCAGCAATTATGTCGTGTGATAGAGCCAATGCACTGACTTGTATTTTGTGCATTTTCGGGAGGATATTTTGTGCATTTTCGGGAGGATATTTTGTACGTTGCAAGCCAATATCTTTAAGCGCCCAGTATTTTGATCTACATTTATACAGGGGTTAGACAATATTGTGGAAACGCCTGGTGAAATGTATGCTTGAAAAGAAATGTTCTCCCCTTCTGCAATATATGGGCGATGCTAGTATTCTTGCCAACTGACGTCACCAATACAACGCCGTAATACGTTGTGCAGGTCAGTCGTTGTCGGGGCACTGTTCTGTGAAGTTGTAATTGCATCATGTCAGAGCTAACAGACTCCGAACATATGTAGACAAGTTGTTGGAGCGCGTATGGTGGGTGCTTCTGTAAACAAGGTAACCCAAGTGTTTAGTGTTTCAAGAGGTACTGTATCGAAGATTTATTCTGTGTATTTAAAATGCGGAAACCATCTGCTTAATCACAGTGCGAACGAAAGTGTGTGTAGAGTGATCATGACAGACTATCATTAAGGAGAACTGAGACGAAAAAGAAGACTGCTAGAATGAATATCGTGTTCACAAGCCCCGTGAGTACCAAAACAATAAGAAGGGAGCTCTATAACCAAAGATTTCCAGTCGAGTTGCAATACAAAAATTCTACATCAGTGATGATAATGCCCGTAACAGGAGAAAATGGTGTTTAAGTCATAAAGTCTGGACTACAGAGCAGTGAAAGACAGTAATATAGTTGGATAATTCTTTCACACTGTTTCCCACTCCTGCCGAGCTTGCGTCTGACGAACACCATCCCAAGTCTATAATACAGACTACTTTTGCCAAAAGTGAGACATGGCAGGGGTACTGTGATGCCATATCGCGGTTTTCTGTGGGCCCCATGATAACTTTGCAGGGACACATTACTACTAAGAATTATGTGAACATTTTGACCAGTCAAGTCCATCCCATGGTACAAACTTTACTCACCCATGGTGATAGGGTCTTTGAAAACGACAAAACCCCTGTTCACACATCTCATATCGTCCAAAACTGGTTTTCGGAGCACGAGGGTGATTTGTCACACATTTCTTGGCTACCACAGTTACCAGATCTGAATATTATTGAACCTTTGTGGTCTACATTGGAGAGGAAAGTGCGTGGTTGCCATCTACTGCTATCATCGTTATCTGAACTTGCCACGGTTTTGCGGGAAGAATGGTACAAGATTCCCTTGGCAAGCATACAGAAACTGTATTTATGTATTTCGAGAAAAACGCAAGCTGTTTTGAAGGCTGTTTCCCGACACTGTATTGAGTGTTTCCGAACTTTAGTCAACCCCTGTATTTGGTTCCAGCGTGTTGGCCTGGACCGAACTCGCCGTTATGTTTATCGGCAACCTCTGGTGGTTGGTTTTAATGATTCACTTGCTCACGAAAGATCACTGAAAGCTTGGCTTCGTTCAGGTTTGGGTTTGCCCCTGTTGCATTCATTTCATTACAGTATGAGTCACGTGGTAATTTGTTCTCGCTATAGTTCTCTCCAACATTGCTTCCAAGCTGTTGTTTTGTGGCTTTGCGAGTGTTTTTTGCAGCGCCAGAGTTGCGTGTTGCAGAAATGATTCTAAGTATTATTGTTGCGCTTGGTGCTCTGCTTTTTCCTGGTGGCATGTTGAGCTGGAAGCGTTATATGATTGTAGGATGTATGAACAGGGTGTCCCAGAAGTAACTGACCCTTTTGATTTGCTAATAAACCGAAAACTATTAACGCTAGGATATTAAAACTTGTTTTATTCGAAAGCAAAACCTTTTTATGGCACAATAGGATACTTGGTATCCTATTTACGAACCAGCTTGATATTTGATTTTTGCTTCATTGCAAACCCTTAATTTTCATCATGTCTTTATCCAGCAAAGAAGAAAGAATAAGAATTGTGCAAATCTACACACGGACAATGTCAACAACAGAAGTGCAACGTGATTACAGAAATTATTTCAGAACAACAACCAGTCCTTCGAAGAACACAATTAAATCGGTGTATCGAAAATTTACGGACACTTGAAATGTTAATGATAAACAACGATCTGGAAGATTGAAATCAACTCGAACTGAAGCTGTAATCGAGCAAGTTTCTGCAAGTGTTACAGATAATCTTAAAGCCTCCATCAGAAAACGTTCAACTCAATTATCCATTCCCCGATCGACATTACACCGCATTCTTAAAAAAGACTTGAAGTTATATCCTTACAAAATTAAATTAACCCAAGAGTTATTGCCTAATGATTATCACAGTCGTGTTAATTATTCCGAATCTTCCAGATCGTTGTTTATCATTAACATTTCCAGTGTCCGTAAATTTTCGATACACCATTTACTTTATTAGCGCATTTACAATACCAAGAATGACGCTAAGAATTTCTGCAGCGAGAATATTTTAGTACTCGAAATAAATGACGGTAAACTTGGCTGCTTGTATTGATGAGTGTAAAAGAAATTGTAAAGTGTGTTTTGTAGAGTGGGATGTGGTGGCAATTTTTATTGCTGGAATAAGGCAAATTTTCCCCAAACACAAGCGAAATTTTATATTGAAACTTGCAGTGCAAACTGCTTGTAATTAAATGTATCACATCATCTCCGGCTAAAAAGTTGAAATAAAAATAATGCGTCACCATAAAAATTTATATTAATTGAAAAACTACGATCAAGCATGCCCATAAAGTGTAGATGAAATAAAAATCCTATCATGCGTGGAAATAAAAATTCCATGCATTAACACAAACAATCACTCATGCTCACAAAACTTCACTAAATTAAAAAACCATAATACTTCTACTGTTCCAGACACAGATCCAGTAACTGTTTCACTTGAAAAAGACATCCCAGTAAATATGGAGTTGTACGGGGCTGTACTGATGTACTGGGCTGTACTGATGTGCTGTGCTGGAGGTGCTGTGTCTCATGTACGTCTGCACAGCCTGCAACTGTACACCATACCGGACGAGAATGTTACAGCTGTATACAGGAACCTCATTTCTACTTGTAAGTACTCGCTCTCTGTGTTGCTTTCTTTCTGTAGTTATTGAATTGCTGTTTATAATAATGTTTCATTTGCTTGTTTGACCTTTTTCAATTTGTATTTTAGATGTATTTTTTGTTTATTATTTATTTACAGTTAAATATTCAATTGTTTGTACAATTATTTCTCGATATTTTATTTATTTAGTTATTTTATTTTTTATTTGTTTATTTGATCATTTATTTATTCATTGATATATTTATTTTGATGTACACATTTATTGATGTATTTATTTATGAATTATATACCCAAGTTTATTTATAAATAAATACATCAATAAATGTATTTATTGACCTGAATCATAATTTTGGAGCATTTTTTTTAGAAATACAAATTATTTGTTTTTAATTTCATCATTTAAGTTTTCCTATTTTTTTTTAATTTTGTTGTAGCGTTCGTACATGGTTATTTTTGTAGTTTAACTTTTTAATGAAACTTGTGACGGGGAAAACTATTATCTTTTTAATTTTTTCTGGAACTATATCACGTAATTGGTCGTAATTTTATAATCAGTCTTCCTTAATTGTTTAATTAATTATTCCTTACGATGTTTCATAACTAAATAATTAAACCAAACAACCAAAGACATTTCAAAATACTGTCTGGGCATCATTGGTGCACGTGGCTCACGCGGCTGGTGCACGTGGTTCACGTGACTGTGGTGCACGTGGTTCACGTGACTGTGGTGCACGTGGTTCACGTGACTGTGGTGCACGTGGTTCACGTGACTGTGGTGCACGTGTTGCAGGCGCGTGCCTGACCAGGTGTGTGATGAGAGACTGCCACGTGTACACCACACGCACCAACATGAAGGGCGTGGACTGCCTGATCCGAGTGCCTCCTATGCCACGTTACCTCCTCCAACCCAGCAACGACACCGATACCGTCATGCGCTCAGGTAATCCTGGTAATCTTTGGTGATACTGATAATCCTGGTAATTCTGGTAATTCTGATAATTCTGGCAATACTTGGCAATACTTGGCAATACTTGGCAATACTTGGCAATACTTGGCAATACTTGGCAATACTTGGCAATGCTTGGCAATGCTTGGCAATGCTTGGCAATGCTTGGCAATGCTTGGCAATGCTTGGCAATGCTTGGCAATGCTTGGCAATGCTTGGCAATGCTTGGCAATGCTTGGCAATGCTTGGCAATGCTTGGCAATGCTTGGCAATAATTGGCAAAAATCTTGATAGAGAAAACAAATCCTAATGTTTGCCTTTTTCAAGTGCCAAATTGAATCATTTTGCAACTAAACAATACTTTATGATACAGTGAATCGACACTAATGAGGAGATTTTGTTCTGTTTGACTAGAGTCTAATATTGAAATCTTGTTCTTCGATACCAATTTGGGGATCTGGTGCCTAGATACTAATTTTGTGATTTTTCGATTTATCGATTTTGCAACTAGAAAATAATTGTGTACTTTGGTGACTGATTATTTTAATAATGGTGACTGGTGACTGGATAATGTCCTGTTACTAGACAAAAATATTGCGGCTGAACAATAATCTTACATTTGTGTGACAGGTTGCTGATTGTAATTTGTGGTTGTGATCGATTGGAATTTTGTGGTTGTGATCTCGTGACTAGACACTAATTTTGTGATCTTGCAACTGGACACTAATTTTTTAACTTTTTGGCTGGCCTGAAATTTTATGACTTCGTGACTGGTCACTGACTTCGTGATCTGAGGAATAGACACTAACTTCATAATTTTGTAACTAGTCGCCAAACTTGCATTTGACAATCACTCACTAACTTTAAGATCTCAAGATCAGATAATAATTTTGTAATTTGAACAGTACGTGCCATCAACTCAGTAGATGATAACTGAAAAGCAAAACGCGAACAGCTAGACGTATTCAAAAAATGGAGTCCAACCAAAATACAGAAAAAGCTACAAAAGCGAAAACAAGGTACTGCAAAGAATGCAAGGCAACGTACAGCTTGCAACTCTTCAACATAAGAGGTTGCAATATGGACGAGTGCCGCTTCTGTTATTTCAAACAAGAATCAGCTGCAATCATTGAAAAACAATCACGTGCAATTCAAGAACTCAGCCGTCAACTTGAACTTGACCGTCAGCTCGAACTCAGCCGTCATCGAGAACTTAACCGTCAAATCGACCTGCTGGCAGGGCGCTTAGCAACAATTGAGACAAATCAAAAACAACATTACGAACACGAGCTAAGGCTTCAGTCTCCGGAGACTCAACTTAAACAGCATCTACCTACTAACAACCAGCCCCAACATATTAAAATTATTCCTAAACGTCCAGAAATTATTGCTAAACGTCCAAACTTCTACCTGAAAACCAAAAACCGTTTTAGCACATTGAAAGACGAAATGGAAAGTAACACATTGAAAAACGAAATGGAAAATAATATCAACTCTAGAATGGAACAGATAACGCAAATATCAGCTGAACATAATCCACAACAAATTCAATCTCATACCCAACCTGCTGGAATCCTCAAAACTATTCGCAAAGCAAATAAAATTACTAACATAAACCTGCAAAATTTTGGTGGAAACAAACGTACAACTAAGGAAAAAACTAAAAACAGAAAAAAAACGTCATGTATTTCTCATTGGAGACAGCATCATACAAGGACAGAAAACTGAGTTTAAGCGGGGGTCAGACAGGCATAAAATTCTCTGGCGCCCCAAAATACGACTTTCCGAAGCAGTCTACCTAGTAGAAGATCTACGATGCAAAAAGGAGGACATAGTTATAGTCCTTTAAGGAACACGAGAGTTAGAACGCAAGACCCAAGATGATATTTCCCTACAATTTGAAGCGTTAATCCATACAGTGAAAAACAAATTCAAGAACGCTATCATGACTAGTATTCTTCCGCAAAGAAATGATGTGAATCTAAATCCCCAAATTCTACTAACTAATGAAAAGGGTAAAGAAATATGTGCAGGAAAAGGCGTCATGTACCTAGACCTGATGTCCCATTACACTGGACAGAATTATCTTTACAAGAAAGATGGAATCCATCTGAATAAAGTCGGGCAAGCTAAGCTGGGGAGCTTACTGACCATCGCCACGCTTGAACTAACGACCACATTGGAACACAAAATTGGCAATATACAAAATTCAACAAGCATATTGAAAATATATCCAGAGCAACAACAAAGCAAAGAAAAAAATTCGGACAACTATAATTCAAACAACACTGAACTAAATGATCCTCGAAGACACAGGAAAACAGTAAAAAGTTTAAATATATGACGTTCATGTCCGTACAAACTACGTTCACAACGTATCCTACCCAGATATCCAACATGGAAAAGGAAAGAACAGCGCATCCGACACAAACAAGCCAAAAAACGAACAGCTCTCCCGACAAATCGGTATCACTTAACCTCACCTCTGCAGCAGACATCTCTGGCTCTGCAAGAAACACTTGCAAAGCCACAAAACTATTGGCAACCTGACCACGACCATTGGGATACCTTGAATAAAACCGCATTATCACAACACGATAATAGACTAGGACAACTGAAGATACTGGTTGGCAACGTACAAAGCCTCCTACTCAAAATGTCGGAACTTCAAGCCATTGCGTCAACGTTGTCACATGATATCATAGCTATCAATGAAACATGGCTAGATCTCAATGGAAGACATTTCCCAGCGGAAGTCTCAATAAGAGGATACGTTTTGCACAACGTCGACAAACCGTCACACAGCAACAGAGGTGGTGGTTCCTTTATCTACGTCAAAGAAAAGTTGCAACCACAAATCAAAACCGAG
>VCRD01004527.1:5519-44469 GCA_006783055.1 Trinorchestia longiramus
ACAAGTCCTGGTGTAATACAATTGTTGGCAGTTGCCTTGTAACTAGTTGTAAGTACACTGATGCTGGTTGCTAATGCATTACATTTGGTTGCAAATGTATTGACACTGAATGGAAGTATGAAATGTATTATGATGGATCATTAACACATTTCAGTTGAACTCATTCAAGTTGTATCCCATTATTAACGTATTGCAACTTTTTGCTGCTCATTGCAAGCTATTTTCTGTTGTTTACTATTACCTATTGCCTACCTAATACAACCTATTGCTAATCATAACAACAAATTGCAACATATTGTCTACTGTTCACTACCTATTGCCAAGTTATTACACCCATTACCCATTTGTTAGAACAATTTCTGGTGAATTGACAACTGTTTACAAATGAATAAAATAATGCAAAGCATTGGATCAGAGCATTTAATTAAGGTAGGACAAGGCTCTTGCCAAAAAATAGCTTAAAATTTCTACTAACACTCATAGCTCATGACAGACTTGCACATTGCAATCAGACACAAACAACTATTTAAAAAAAAACACATACCATTCCATTGAAACTTAACACTAACTACTGCATTGCAACTGAACACAAACCACTCCATCACAACCAAACACTAAACATTGTATTGCAATCATAGTCATGTTATTACTTCATCTTTGGAAGCTAGTTTTCACTGAAGATACTTGTTCTTGAAACCTGGGATCCAACATTGATGATTAGCATACAATATTTGAGTCTAGTTTTTTCATGTTTAGGTGGTTGTCATTCATACATCAAAAGGTGCACAGGCCCCATGTTTTGTGAATATGTTAGAGGTTAAATCACTCGCACAAGGATTTCCCAAGTTTCAGAATGATGGTAATTTAAAATATCTAATTCCATTATGGTTTTATCAGAATATGTTTGATTGTGTTACCTAAAATTATTACATTTTAGAATTCTTCCTAATATTTTAAGATTAATGACCACTTATTTTTTAGCTTTGTATCCCAATTATGAGGGCTTAAATTGTAAGTTTCCATAAGAAGGATTTAATTATTTATTTATTTATTACCATTGAAGAGTATTTTTGTACTCATTTTTTGTGGAATTTCAAATTGACATTCAAATTTCAATGGGGGAAGTTATCAGTAAATGTTTGTATTTTAACATACTTGTTTTTTTTGAAGCAGTACTTTCCCTATCAAAGTAGAAACAAAATATATAAAAGGCAATTGTTTAAGTACATATTCAAAAACTTGAAAAAATACTTTCATGTAATATATTGCAGGCTTTGACTATTATAACTTAAATCAAAGCACTGACAACATAAAGGTGTAGTAGAAAAACACAAATAAATGTACATAACTTGAAATTAGTGAGTATTTCTCTCTGTATTCACAAGGAAAGATGTACCATCTGGAGTACACCAAGCAATGAAGCACAATAATGGTGACTGCACACTTAAAACTGTTCAAATCTTGATTTATGTGTCACTTAGGTCAGATTTGAACTAGTGTCTGTAGTAATAAGATTCCATTGCATGTTGTAAGTTTCACCCCCACAAAAATTTAAATTCTCAAGTTATAAGCTTAAAATTTTATAGGATAAAAATCATACATTTATAGAAATTGTTTTTAAGTGATAACTATATGTTTTTCAGAAGCAATGATTGACATGTGATGCTTGGTAGCTACTACGGTAGTGATGTTGGCTGCCAGGATTGTTCGTATGCTGCGCAACAACTTAGTGGTGCTGGCACTTTCTGGGGCCTTCATTCTCTATTGCTGCTTTGTATTATTTGATACGGTGAGTGAAATGGCTTGTATGATCTTCTGTTTAGGATCTGAAATATCTAGACATAGTAAGAAAAATTTTCCAATTGGCTATGAGTTCATTATTACCTTTGTCTTTTAGTGTTTGATCAATGGATGTATGGAGCTTGCCAGTTATAACTCCAAATATGACTTTAATAAAAAAGTCAAAAGCTCTACATTGTAGTACATCTGAATCTTAAATGCAGGAGTCTTATACATTAAAAGTCATATTCCAAATGTTTGTGCTTCCTTCTCTTTGGGACAGTGGGTATAAAATGATTGCAGGTTTGTATCCTGTAGTTGCTGTGTCAACATGCATCTGGCTATTGGGAGGACTTGCTAATTATTACAAATTAGTTGTTTATTTACTGGGAAAAGTTTTAGATTTTTCATTTAGATGTTAAAATTGTTACATTTCATTAATTTCTTTAATGAATTATGTGTCCTTATTTATGTTTATGACATGACTAACAATAATTTAATTGACATGTTAAAGAATAAAAGATTTTGCTGTGCAAATTTTTTATGTATATGTAACAGATGTTATTAATTATGACATATCTTAGCATAATGTTGTTGTTGAAATACTTTTTATTTGTAGTATTATTGTAATGATTTATTTAGCATGGGATTTTGTATTCTAATAATAGATTATTTCTGTTGTATCTCTGTAGGTTTACTAATTGTTTATCTGAATTTTTCAATTGAAATACATTACCTTTTTATATTCTTAATAATGCTGTTTTTTTCCCTTTAAAGATTTTGTATGTAGTCTTTGATTTGTACCAACAGTTTTCCCATTAATTATGTAACAAATTCATCTCCAGCTTTTTTGCATAAAATATCAATTTGACAATTAATCTAGGCTTTATATTAGATATTGATTCATTTTCTATGATATACTAAAATGCTTGAACCCATTTTCCTATGTTCAAACTCTTCAGGTTAATGCACTGATGGTATAAATTATGAATGTACAAGGCTCACAAACACATGCTAGTCTTTGACACACTAGTTGAGCTTATTCAACTTAAAATCTATTGTCTACTCTTTAAAGCTTTTACTTACTGTTTACAATCTTCAACCAACTGTTTACAACCTTTTGCCCACTGTTTATGATGTTTTGCCAACTGTTTATTACCTTTACCAAGTGCTTTCTAACTTGCTGAAACAATTTTTATGCTGGAATTGTTAGTAACATTGTAAGTAAAGAAAGTTGACCATACTGTGATGTCCGAATCTCAACACTTGGGTTTACATTTCAGACCTTCTCATCACTAGACCTGAAGGTAACAGGAGACCCAGACATCAGTGTGAGGCAGAAGGAGTTCCAGTGGGATCTGCCTACTGAGGAGCAGTCCTATAGTAACTCCACTCAAAAGACTGTGGTCACATGCAGGAACTCCGTGCAAGGCAAAGCCCTCCTAGCTGATGATAGAGGTAGTGTTTACACGGTGTGTGCAAGATTATTTTAATTAACTCTTTATTTCTCATTTAATAGTCATGGAATGTTCATGTACATTTTTTTAGAAAGGTTTTGTCATAATCAAATGCTTAATGTTGACTAGAAGTTAGAAGCTTCTCCTTTCTTTTCAAATCTACAACACAGTATGGCTACTTTGTTGATCTAGGGAAAGTGTCAAAATTTAATCAATTCTGCAATGATTGAATGCGGTTGATTGAAGAGACACTTCATGAAGTTTTGACATTCATCCAATTTTTTGTTAAAGACTGCACTATGAATATTTAATGCATCAGATAATTCCCTTGAAATAGATGAACTAAGTTTGTTACCAATTACAATAATATTGAATTAGTATCCTTCTTTTGCATTCCTTTTAAATCTCTTGCCAACAATAATGTAAAATGCCAACAATAATGTAAAAATTGTGGCATTGGAGTAGTGATACAAAGACAATGTTATTAAACAAGTATATTTGTATTTTTAAAAGAATTCGTCTGGATGCCATTGTAGTTATATTTCTTTACTGTAGTATCAGTGTTACTATTATTCTCAATCTCCTCAATTTTTTAGGTATCTATTTTTGGATTCAAAAATCTATCTTCAATTCAATCAAATTTTAGCTGTAGCAAAATTTCATTGTACCTTAATATAGGGAATCACAGGGAATGAAATAAATAAATAAGGGAATGAAATAAGCCTGTTTGACAAAGAATGAATGAAAGTTCTAAAGAAGGCCACCTTGTAACTATTCACTGGGGCAATGGCATTATTGTTGGTGCTTTCAAGAGCAGATTTTGCTTTAGTAATATGCCAAACTCTAAAATCCTTAGATATTTGTTGTAGAGTCTAAAATTTTGAAATAAATTCTTGATACAAAGAAATAGAATAGAATGAGGCTATAGGAACGAACCTTCGGGCCCATTCTTGGGTCGGATAATTACTTCGATAATTATTCGGTTGTTTACCCAAGTCCCATGCCGTATTTCTAGCCGCGTCAACCATGTCGGCAGCGGGATATACACAAATACTTAATTTCTCTGCACGAGCATAAACTACTGTGTTTAGGAAAAGGTAGTCTAGTTTCTGTAATATAATAGCCAAAACGATTGAAGCATTTGTCATATCGTGACACAAGCTTCTCGATGCCTTCTTCAAGAAGTTAGCAGCCAGTGAGGAGAGACGTCTTGACGGGCACTACGGGCCCTGACCCAACGGGCACACAGCTTCCGGTATCTGAGGTCTCGTACGATTGTGTACAAAGCAAACCTTGAAATGCCTGGGAATTCTTCAGAAAGCTTACTGATTGTAAACCTTCGTTTGTTGTTCACTACCGGATCAAAACGCTGAACTACGTCTAAATAAGCGACAGACTTGTGCTCTTGTTCACCTTCTTCATGGACGTCGGTTAGCCCCTCTTTAAATTTTCTACACCATTTTTGTACACTATCCTCGCTCATGAAGTAGTCACCGTACATTTTGCTCATTCTGCGATGGATTTTAGCAACACTACGTCCTTGCTTACTTGCATAAAACGAAGTACACTTCGTACCTCACATTTGGTGAGAGCATCGATCGTAGCGGCCAAGTAAGATCCTGCAGTAATTTTGGCGATAAAATTATTATGTTAATGTCTTTTTTATAGTTTATTGGAGGTTGAAAAAAGCAGCTCTCGTATTTCAGAGTGGTAACGAAATCAGCATAATCTAATTTCATATAAGATAACTGAATTTCTTGCTTATTGAAGCGTGTGTGTTTAAAGACAAGCGAAAGAGCGAATATTTGAAATGTAAACCAAGGTACAATTTTATAAGTTTCGAAATATTATATCCAAGTTTGCAAACTTGGCACTAATGTTGCAA
Source organism: Trinorchestia longiramus (assembly GCA_006783055.1). Classification (NCBI taxonomy): domain Eukaryota; kingdom Metazoa; phylum Arthropoda; class Malacostraca; order Amphipoda; family Talitridae; genus Trinorchestia; species Trinorchestia longiramus. The sequence goes on from VCRD01004527.1 coordinate 10,641, forward strand.
AATATTATTTTCGTTTCTATCGTCATGTTTGCTTATATTGTCACCATGTTTGCTTCTATTGTTGCCATCCTTGCTTTTATTGTCATGTTTTCTTATATTGTTCCCATGTTTCTGTATATTGCCTCCATGTTTCCTTTTATTGCTACCATGTTTCCTTCTGTTACCATATTTATATTGTTGCCATGTTTCAGGTTATGTGTGCCAGCGGTCTGACCGCCTAGGCAGTGGGTGTTGTGACACTGCCTCCAGCAACACGTACAGACACTACTGCCTCACCTGCAACTCACAACACTGCTGTGCCATCTACGAATACTGTGTCTCCTGCTGCATGCATCCAGACCAGGTACTGACACTGTATTTGCTCAAATGTACTACTAATTTAGTTTTTGTGGGTCCAACTGTGCTCCAAATGTAGTTTTTGTGTATCCAACTGTACTTTAACTGTACCTTTTGTGTGTCCAATTGTACTCCAAGTGTAGTTTTGTTCGTCCAAATGTAGCTTTGTGTCTTGTAAGGCTCAAATATACCTCGCTTGCTTCTCAGAAATGTACACCTAACTTTTAAAAACTAGTACTCACTCAATGTTAAATCGACGAAAGCTTTTTAGTCTCGTTATTTGCAAAAATTAATTTCTAGCTCTTAAATAGAGACAAGTATTTGGGTTTAATGTAGTTTAATAGCTAAAAAATTTAAAGGGTTTCAAGTATTTGAGTTCACGGGAACGGCAATGCATTTAAGATCAGAAACATGTTATGAGTAGTTTCCAGTGTTGCGTCCATGAATAGGGGTGTAAATAGAACTAAGAGAAGGTGGAGTTAATTGGTAGTCATTTTCTTCTCAAACGAATAAGATGAGAAAAGTTTATAATGACATGGTATTGTGCCGAGATATGGGTAAATGGAGGAGGATAGGGAGGATTTTGTGGATATGCCTAGCTATAGGTGAATGGGGGAAGGATGGGAAACTTAATATATGGATGTGAAGAGCTATGGCTTAATGGCGGCGAATGGAAAAAGTTAATAACATGATATGTCTAGGCATAGATCATTGGAGGGCAAACAGCGCTGGAGAAGAAAGATGCGTGATTGGAATGCAGGAACGTGAGCTAGACTAAGAAGTGGTAAATTATGTCATTCCACCACATCACCTCGTACCTCAACTTCTCCATTGAATAGAAGGAATGAGATCAATAGAACAACCACCAGGACGTAGCAGGGACTGATGGACTCAACAAGATGACGTCAGTTAAAGGCTTTGCCTCAAAAAGCACAAAGACGTGCTACAAGTTTTCCTCGCACAACCTCAGTTGTTACATCAGAAGGGCAAATACAAAAATAGTTTTCGTTGTGTTCAGAAGACAATATTGACATGTCTTAAAGTCCTTTATTTTACTTATTCAAGTTTCATTAATTTTATTAATTATGACTACACTAGTAAAAATAATTGATTTCAGAGTGTCAGACGAATGCTCAAATTCTCATGCCATTTTGATGCAAGTTGCGTCATAAGGACGGAGCTCGCGGGGATTACAAACGGTTTAACTCGTTAAAATTTGGATGGATCAAAGTTGCGAAGTGCGTGAAGTCGAGCAGCATTGCCGAGACAAGACTTCCTGTCAGTTTGAAGCGGAAAGAAAAGAGAATTTGAGATGAAATGCAAAACTAAGCCAGATTTAATATAATTTAAAGTATGACACCAATTTAAATTCGGTCGCTACCAGACGCACTCAGCAAGCAATTTAGTCCTCATTTGTCTTAGAGACGGAACAACTGCGATGATGCACGCTGATACTAAAAGAACTGAGTCAGTGATGCTATAGTACCAGTAACTGCAGTAAGACGACCAGAACTGAGAATCACACTGAAAGAACGGAAGAGAAGTCAATGACTGAACAACCAAAACTGCGAATATATGAGCGACAAGAATATGACCACGGACAAATATGCGTAACGAGAATAAACACCACTTACCCAAGGTTATTTGCACAGTCGGTGGGTCAACAACTACTATAAGAGGTGAATGAAATTCAGACCAGAACAGTGGAAGGAAGGTGTTCAGGCAAAAGACAGGAAAGTTAGAGATTTAATTTGGTTTGAAAGTCAAAGGTTCGGAAGAAACCTAATTTGTTAGATTGATGCATAGCTTGAGGATTGAGACGTGACCCATCTCCTAAATCGAAAAGCTTCGCATTTGTTAATTTTAGTTTTAATAACTTGAATACGTAAGTATCGAGCGCTTTTCAATTATTGGGCCAAGCGTTTTTCAATTATTGGGCCAAGCTCTTTAGTTAAGTATTTAATTAAGGCTTCAGCCGAGGTATTTTCAGAGTCGAGCACTTTAAAGCCTGAACACCTTCAAGTTTCAAGATAACCCAAAATCAAAATGATGAAAACAGACTCAGGCTCATGAATTAAAAATAGTAAGAAGCATAGTAGTAGCAAGAGGTTAGGATTAATCAAATGATCAAAGTTGTCACTCCAAACCCTGCTCTAAATGACGATTTTTGTCAAACTAGCTTAGATGCAGAAACGAGCACAACACGACGTTTCAGGAACAGCTTAATCTCTCAATTGTCTCCCAGCCACAAGCGCAATCCCAACCATCACACCGTCCTTCGGCTCCAACGCAGGAAAAAAATGCAAAGATCGCTCTACTTCACGAAAGCCTCTAGCGCAAATATGAACGCCGAGAGCATTTGGGAAGAATTTTTGAAGTACGACTGCGGGTTGTTCCTTTAAAAATTGCATGAATGATCAGACTCTTATGCCATCTCCTTCCTTACAAATGCAGGGTGTCCAAGCGTTATGGGACCCGAAAGGAGTGACATAACTGGAAAAGTTTTGGTCTAGGAAAAACACAAATATGCATTTGTAGAAGTGGACATGAACATTTTAATTTAGGTAATAAAATTTATTATTTTAATCACTATTTCTTTCAGACGGTCGCCCTTAATTCTTGAACATTCATGTGGTCTTAGACCATGCTTTGCATCACTCTGGGTAATTTTTCAAATCTTAAAACAATGATTCCCTAAGCTATTTGTATTAATGAAATAAATTAATGGCCAGTAATTTTTCTTTTAAATGGTATGTAAATTTTTTTCGACTATGATTTTTTGAGTTACGTCACTTTCTTTTCGGGTCCCGTAACGCTGGGACACCCTGTACTCCGATGTGCTATTTTAATAGTGATGCAGGCAATATGAAAATGCAGGGCGGCATGTAAAGCGTCTGCCTTACTGGTTTGAATTGAAGATGCTGTATTGTTATGGTGGAAGTAGGAATTTAACACGTTGACTCCGAAGTGGTACGTATGTGTACCACTTAGGTTAGGTTCTGTAATTTTTTCAGATCCTTCTAGTGACTATGCGTACAAAGTGAAGTTTTACACCAATCAGGCAATCGGAGGCAACGTGTTAAGCGTTGATATCAGTTGGCGTCTATGAACATTTTGAACTTTTATGCAGACACACCTTTGGGGTCTACGATTTTAGAGGATCTTCCTATGTAACGATCGCAGAGTTGGCAACTGTAGAAAGAAGAGGTATATGAAATTTAGTGTTATTGAACTGATTTTTTATGTTGTATCAATATTTCGAAGCAACTAGCTACTAAGACCTGTTACTAGGTGTATTTTCATTTCCTTTTATTCTTGGTCGAGGAGTAATTTTCCGTCTCTGTCGTTTCTGCGTCATTTTGACTGCAGTCACTATTGATAAAGAGAGTGAGAGAGAGAGAGTGACATGGTGCTCTCATGAAAGCACCAGCTTGAAGGGTTCGAGTTTCACTGTAAACATCAGACAATACTACAACGTATCACACTTTCAATTGAAAATTAACACGTTTGTTGCGATTGCCTGATTGGTGTAAAACTTCACTTTGTACGCATAGTCACTAGAAGGATCTGAAAAAATTGCAGAACCTAACCTAAGTGACCCACCGGTGGGTCGCATCGCAACAAACGTGTTAATAACTTCATATGTTTCAGTGTAATTTTTAGCTTTATCTAGGATTGATGATAGTGTGGGCGTGTGTACAATAATATGTATATCCTTTGTATATTTTTACATATGAAATGAGAACATCATCTGAAAAATTGATTTTTTGGTGCAGTAAAACTATACAAAAGATGATCATTTCGTGATTACTAATTCATTTCTAACTAGTGTGGGTTCACACCAATAGTGTTTTTACTATTTTATGCTCCTTGAAATTGGACACCGCTAGGTTTTCGTAGGAATAACTCGAGGCTTAAAGAAGGCTAATTTCCGTGCATTTCTGCCGACAGAAAAGCCTTCTGAAGCGTGTCTTGAAGCAGGTAAGCGAAGGCTCGCCCCTGTACGCCTCTGTGTCGGATCAGTTCGAGCTGTGCCTGGTGAAGTGTCGCACTTCCAGCCAGTCTGTGCAGCACGAGACCCTCTACAGAGACCCTAGAGCCAAGCACTGCTTTGGAGAGAGGCTGCCGGCGTTGCATAGCGACAGTGATACCTGAACTTTTCCTCTTATCTCTGATTTTATTAATTTAAAAACAGCGCTGTCAAGTCATGTGCTAATGGTTCACTTCTAAAATCGTGATGCAAGGGCACTCGTTAAACCGTGATGCAAGGACAGTCCTTAAACCGTGATGCAAGGGCAGTTCTGCCTCACAAAAAATGCATGTGACAGTCTACTCACGCAGTCATGCATCCGTTTTAAAACCGGTAAGAATTTCAATTGAAGAATGCATTAGTTGTTATCTCAACGAGAATGGGCTTTGTAGCTGCGAGTCAGTTTTACGTAGCTAGTAGTTCCACAAGAATACGTAGCCTAAACCTAAAACTATGCGCTGTTCATTGAAACGATACACTCGACTGCGCTTTTTGGTTGGTGAACAGCTGATTTAAATTATTAGAAAACTTCCTGAGCATTAAAATAATTATCTTTGGTTGCACATGCTCTTGGCCCACTAGTCTAATTCGATTGTTGTAAAGTAAGGTTTTTTTCCCGAGGCATGACTGTATCTAGTGGCTATGTTTACGAACGACTACGGCTTAATGGTTTCTTTTTAGAAATTTATTTATTCTCGAATAAATTTTGCTTTTGAGATGTTCGGTATGAAAGTTACTGTGCATAGAAAGTGTTAGAGCTCTTGCGTGCTTCTAGCAAGTATCGTCTTCCTTCCTTGAATCTCCGTGTTCAATACCTCTTTCAATTTTGTTTGTTTCAACTTATTCGCCAGATTTAGGGATTTTCTAACAAACTACGCGTTGTAAACTACACGTTACCAGGTTATAGTTTTCATATTGGTCTGCCTCTTATGTTACTTTTAAGTCTTTTATTCTGCTTTCTATATTAGTAATATATTCCGTTGACTGCAATTTATTATAGTTAGAGACTGAGACCCTGTATTATATATTGCCAATAGGATAGTGCGATGAAGAGATCCTTGGAAGTTGTGTGGCTCTATACTTAGTAAGGTGCTAGTTAGGCAGAATTCTGTGTGCGGAGTTACTTGTGCAATACCAGATGAAGTATAATTTCACTGACGCATATATATTATCGCTTGCTTCCAATTGCATGCGTTAATCGACGAATAGCTCTTTCTTTTAGAATACAACATTTCAAGACCGAGGAATCGTCACTATCTGACTAATTCATCAAAAAAATGACGCACAAACACTAACGTGGGTGTGAATTTTTATTGCTGCGTGTGGATGTTTGAGCAGAATTAATGGATACCTCTGTCTAAGGTAAGCGTGAACGAGTTGTAGTATTGCATGATTTTTTGCTGCTGCATAAGTGATGAATTGATTAATGTTGAGAGTACAAATATTTTACATCTGTGTCTGAAGGTCAACGAATGACAAGCGAATTTGTTCTAATTCAGATTTTAATTTCTTTCCATGTTCATGTCTGGGGTAGGTGGTTGTGCTCATGTTTGTAGCAAAATTCATTCCAGAAAATGCTAGATTACAGAAAAATACTAGAAGCGGTTATCTAATAGACCCACAACACAAATTTTTAGAATTTTGTAACTTTTTAAAGCTGCATTCGGATCCGACGCCGAATGGGATTATGAAGATTTTATTGGGAAAACCTCTTGGAGGCTGGATTAATTATTTCAACTATGCAAATTTAAGCTTGAAGCTACTGGTAATACGGAATTTAAAGATTTAATATTGTGTTGCAGATTCCAAATTAAATTGGCTATATGTCAATTGGAATGACTACTGAAGAACTATGAAAGAATTATAGGTACCCATAACCTGTGAACATGGTTTTTAATATATTAAGCTTAGTTCTAATATTGCACGTGAAGCGCCATTATCGTCTGCTTTCTGTATTTTTTCTAAGTCTGTCTTTTCTGTAATGAAGAAACAACGAACAGTTTTTGTTACGCTGCACCATGAGGTCTCCCATAGAGCATTACTGTAACATGAAATTATTTTGGCAAGACTTATTGAAAGGTAAGTTTACTTTCATTAAGACGAAGAGCTGGGATATCCTGTGAACATTCCATGCAAGAAGGAGGATAACTTAATTTACCTTGCGTTTAATATTGTTGAAAACTTGTTTATAAAACTTACATGCTGCCTCATTCTACTTGTGATTCTGAATTCTTTTATAATTCTTCTTCTTTTTCTGAATCTTTTGACGTACACAGGGAAAAATGATTTTCTCTGTTCAGTCGTCCGAGTCACCTTTCATATCATTTATGGCATCTATTGCCCGTAGAAACTTATAAGAATGTTAATCGTTATTTATGCTAGTAGAAGCTTTGAAACCTTGAGGCTATTTACGTGAGGTTTTTAGTCAGTCAGATTCAGGAAATTGTAATCTCTTATAAGATTTCAAAAAACTGCTAACTAATTAGTGCAGATTTTGGGTATCATGTATCATACATGATACCCAAAATCTGCACTAATTAGTTCACCAAACTACGGCCCGCGGGCCGAATCCGGCCCGCGACGTCAGTTCACCGACGTCTTTTTTTTAACTTAGTTTTTCGTCTTTTTTCCCAGAGCTTTCGTTCTGGCTTACAAGTATTGAACAGAATGATTATGCGGCCCGCGCTCGTCATTCTTTCAGTTATCCGGCCCACTGTGAAAAAAGTTTGGTGACCCCTGAATTGTAGACCATGAGCGATCACTTCTATTTTTGTAGTATACTTACTAATATTTGTTCATTTTTTCAGAATACTGTATTCTAGCGAAATCTATCTTTGTTGATCGTTTAAAATTTATGTTCGTAAATTTTGAAATGCTGCACTCGCATATTAGCACAAGAACAAATTTTGCTTCAAAATCTCCGAATTGGAGTTGACATTTCTGTAGTGCAATTGAACCCAGTTGACAATATTTCATTTCATACATGTATAATGAACTATCAGTATGACATTCCATGAAGTATTGTAAACTCCTTCTAAATTATTCTTATCTGTTTCACGTCAAATTCTTGTCTTGCTTGCCTGTAGATGATTCTTCAAACCAGCGTGCTGACGGGCTTCGCGCTCTCCCTGCGAGTTGAGGTAACCACCGCCTAGTCTGCAGTGTTTGTGTGTAACTCAAGTGGACTGATAGGCAGATCAGTTTTTTGTCGTCTTTTTCTCTAATCATGGAGTGCACAGATTTCGTTATTTTTGCTCGTCCGTGCAAGGAATCGACGCACATATGTCGCTACACAAATCGTGTCTGCGAAGTTCGTAGACCCAATTTTTAACTTTCGGAGGTTAAATGCTGTTGGCTAAAAACTATCTGAGGATGATAGGCAGAAAAGTTATTTTTACCCAGCCCCTGGTGAGCCCCTTTAACTGTCAATTAATTGCAGTTTCAAATTATTCCAGCACTACAACGTTAAAAAGTATGCATTGATATCAAATGAAAGGGGCGGTAAACCTCTGATGAGTTTTTAGCTCGTAAAGATAGTCCTCCCGTAACTGAGTTTATTTACTTAGTTAGGCCACATGTGGATGGTCATAAGTATCTTAGGGACTTCTATTCTCATGGGTTGAGGGTAGGTTAAATTCCTGCACTATTTAAGGTTGTACTAGTGTCCATCGTAAGATCTACAAACAACGTAGGTTCGTTTCTATTTTCATTTCTACTACTATAAGCTTCCCGTGAAAGTAACAATTCACCCCGCTAACCATTCATAGTTTGTTGTCTCGGCCGGAAGTGTTTTTTTCTTTGTTATTTAAGCGGGACCTCAAAATCATGTGCATGGAACTTCATGACTATCCAAGGTGCTATGCTGTGTACACTTGTGCTTTTTTCATCCTAGGTCAGAGATAACTGTGTTTAGGAGGGCTCTGGTATATCTTTTCTCTTCTCTGATCTCCCTGTAAAGATAAAACCAAATATTAAGTCTAGATACCAAATGTCGAGCTTACATATGAAATTTTCGTGTTACAGAGCTATAAATCGGAGATTTGAGGCGAGGCGGTTAAAAACATAGTTTTGGGCATCATTTGTTCGTCTACGGATGAATTCTGATCTTTGTTCGGAAGAAAAAATTATTTTAAGATTTATTTTGGTCATTTTTACAATATACATAATAAAACCGAAACCTCGGTTGCTAATGCTACACAATTTTTCGTGCATCCTCGTAATACAGTTCTATTTACTTGTTTCTGAAACCAAGACTTTTAGAATGTACTCACAATCTAACTTCTGTTACGGCAGGGTAAAAATTTGCAGCAGATTTAAATAAATATTTTCTGTATCTTTGTTTCGGTACATAGTACAAGTCAGATTGACTTTTCACTCTTATAGCCGTTCGAAGAACTTTCAATGAAAGTTATGGACAGTTTGTTACTCTCGGAGTGCTTGTATAAAAGTTTTCACAGGATTAAATATGCGATATTTGCGCGTAATGAAAATCCTGAAGAAAACAATAATGCCCTATTAAAAACACACCGGCTTTTCTTACAACTTAGCACAATGTACTACCTGATATCACGGCACTTTTTGCTTTAACACGTTGCCTCCGATTGCCTGATTGGTGTAAAACTTCACTTTGTACGCATAGTCACTAGAAGGATCTGAAAAAATTACAGAACCTGATCTCAGTGGTACGTATGTGTACCACTTAGGTTAGGTTCTGTAATTTTTTCAGATCCTTCTAGTGACTATGCGTACAAGTGAAGTTTTACACCAATCAGGCAATCGGAGTCAACGTGCTAAGACAAGACAATGTTTTCACAAGAATCTTAACCCGAATATATAAATACTAAGTCTTTGTATCAAAATTCTTTTTTACTCTGGCTGTACAAAGAAATGAAGTGCGGCGCGTGGGAAGTTTGGTTGAAATTTTTAGTTCCTGATGTACTGCGTAAATTTGTGGAAATTTTCTGCCACAGCTCCCATGACAGCGTTGGCAGACTCGTGAAGAACGCTTAGTATCTTCGAGGACGCCTGCTCGTCCGTCAAATCTAAATGGAAACGTTCCTCTACCTTCTTGACAGCTTTCTCAGGCTCGAGGGCGATATCAGGGATGCTGGCATCTACCATCAGCGAGAATAAATTCAAGACCAGGTTCGCATGGCGCCGCAAGCTTAGGAAAGTGGTACGACAAAGCTGCCTGAACTGCTGGTACTGTTCACTGTTCTGCCCGCCCAGGCCATCCGTTATTTCTCTGCTCAGTTTAATAAGAGGAGGCAGCGGCTTGGGATCTCGCCCCAAGATGTAACCGAAATCGATGTGGAAGAAACAGCCATCGGCGGTGAGCATGAGGTTGTCGTGGTGGCGGTCGCCTACCCCTAAGATGTAGGTGATGATGCAGTAGCCGGCGCAACTTCTGATGTAGTTATCCAGGACCTGGTTCGTAAACGATTACACGAGTTATTTTGTTCAAAATTGGCGAGACTTTGCGAATATTAACATTGTTTTGTTTAATATTTTGAAACTAAGTTCAAGCTCCTGAAATGATGGAATAATTTTCATAAAGGAAAACCTACCATTAAGTAAGTTTACGTAAAGCATGCACACGGGTCATTAGCAAATTGACGAATTCGTACTTTCAATTTTTGATAAAACAAACTTAATTTCAGGAATGAATTTGCATCGGCTCTAAGTAACTTAGTGATCACAGCTGTTGAAAATTTGTAATTCTTCACTATCTCTACAGATTTCCCTAAAAAAAATATTAAGAATACAGAAAACCTACGAGCAAAACTTCAGACTGAATGTGCACCGCACTTTATTTGCAAAAGTAATATTTTTTGTGCAAGGAATGTATTGCAATCCTAATTTGCGAGCACTACTAATGGTTTTATTTCTTAAAGAGTCCTACAATGCTGAAATGTAGAGGAGAATTCAGACCCTGTCGGGTTTCGCTCCAAAAATTATTTGCTATCTCCCACTACACACGATGCTTGGTCAGTATAGAATAGAATGAGGCGATAGGAACGAGCCTTTTGGCCCATTCTTGGGTTGATACCGAAGTCCCATGCCATAATTCTAGCCAAGCGATGGTCATACACAAACTGACCACCGCGGCAGCAGGCCTCGAATCCGAGTTTTTTTCGCATCGCAAGCGAGTTCGCTCACCAGTCGACCAAGCTGGTGGTCCACCACAGATAGTGACGAACACTCTTGAGTTCAACATGAAAAGGGTAGCATGTTTGTCAACACTAAATCTTGAATTTCCTAAGACTTCAATTTTAAACGTCTCGAATCAGAGTGCCTAAAAATACAACAGCATGAATGGAAAAATCATTTGAATTCGAAAATAGAAATACGAGGATAGCCAACCCGTAAAAATTTCTAGAAACTAGTCATGCCTTAAGACAGGAAAAGCTCTAGAGAAAAATGCACAACTAAATTTACATTTTAACCCTTTGGCGACGAAAAGGACCATACGGTCCTCTTTTACGGTCTTTGGGAGAATTGTTCTAATAATTTAACAGTGAGCAATGTGAGGTTGATTCTAGGTTTGAACGCGGCGGCATGTTACAGCGTCGTTCTTTTGGCTGCGTGGCTCTCAGCGTGTTTCATTGCATCAGTGAACAGACGGTCTTCGTGAGCTTATAAGTAGAAACTAGAAAAAGAAATTCGTCGCTAAAGGGTTAATGCATTACCGTCTCATAAAAATATGTTATACTTTTTTTTCTGGCTAATGGCTCTACCAACGAGAAGCATGCAAGTGTTCACTGATTTTAGAATAAATTCTAAGATATCACCAGACCTGAGGAGTGACGCCGAGTGGAGCCTCTGCATCTGCGTGCTTGCGGCGCAGGTAGTTCAGCACAGAGGCGTCCTCCCGTAGTATCTACAGGCAGAGACATACAGAATTATTACACTTATGCTGTTCATAATCGTTGTACATCGTAATGTTATTTTTCCCTGTTCTGGTAAATCGTGTTTACAATAATATCGTGTTAATATTAAGAAAGCAGTGCGAGATAATTTTTTTTTCGTTCTTCGATTTTTGGACACTGGTTAAGGCACAAGGACTGACATGCTGATCATCGCCTGTCACAATACCTCTGGAGGTAATTCCTAATATTGATCTCTTCGTAACAACGATGCACGCGGGCTAGCATGTACAGGAGACTTTTAGCCTACGTAAATTGTTTCGTGACTTCATTTAAAACAGGACATTATCCATTCAGTGTAAAGGAAGTCATAAGGCTGCATTCCACCACCATCATTTATGCGCCAGTCGAGTTAGTCTTTCAAGCAACAAACTCTACGTCAACATATCAGCCCACACATAAACTCCACTTTAAAAAATGATCTAAACTGTTAAACAATGCAGTGATACTCGCTTGAATCACTGATTAAGTCATGAGAAGAGGACTCACGTCAGCGATGACAGCGGCGTCTATGAACTGCACAAAGCCATGGTTAGGTGCGGTAGCCAACACTCTGTACGGTGTCAGCTTCAGGTCCAGATTTTCCCGTAGCAACAGCCGCTCCATCAGCGTGATCAGCTGGCATAAATCATAAATGAATATACTAATTAGGTATGTTCTCTATAAAGAAAACAAAACGGGAACTTGTAGAGGACGAGACAGAGGTGAGAACACATGTGGGTGACTTAATTTTTTGACATAACCTCATTAGAGCTTTGCCTTGCACCTTCCAAAGATTTTGACAAGGGAGTGTGACAGGCACCGCCACTATAACAAGACATGAGTAAACCAACCAAGATTTACCGGGCCCTGTAACAGACGCTAATGAGCAGCTGCTGTAATCCAAAAAAAAACAAGATAAGTGTCTTAAGCTCTTGCGTAAATCAATGTTTCAAAAGGTGGCAACTATCAGTACTTTTATGCGCTAATACAAAGATCTCATACAATAAAATTTATTTGTTAAATGTGAAAATACATTTATGTTTCCATATATCATATGACCTAAAAAAATGATTATTCAATTTGTTTCTGAAAGTTTCAAGGACCTATAAACTAAGCAGTCACTCGTCTTCGGCTACTGAACATTGTCAGCAATGTAAAATTAAATTTTGTACGAAAACTATCGAATTTATTCAAGAAAATCACTTGAAAATAAATATTTTTGTGATTTCTTCCACTTAGCCCACCAGAAAATAAGTTCGAGTACCTGGAGGATAAGTTGGTCCTGGCGGAGGTCGTCGCCCACTTTGAAGATGGTGCGGTAGTGTGGGCCTCCTCCTTCACGCGTGAAGCTCACCGTGCACGGCTCCAGGGCTGACTTGAACACCACCACGCTCTCGTAGTCAATGCCTGTCACCAGCACCTGCTCAATGAGAAACGTTCAGGAGCTAATGTTAGTGAGAAAGGCTGAGCAAGCTAGGTTCAGGAGCCAGGGTCAGTAACCCAGGTTCAAGATGACTTCTTCCTATTTCATTCAAGTAAATAGCTGCTCCTCAACTGACCGTATAGAAAGCAATTCCAGAGTACATGCTAATCGGATAACCACACACGCACCTTTGGGTCGAGAGGCAGCGGTAAGGACTGCGGGAAAGTGGCGAGGTTGAGCATGGGATCAGCCAGGGTGTTCTTGAGGAATCGCACCTTCTGCTCTCGATTGAAAGACTTGCTGCGCATCTCCTGCAATCACAAACACGACAAAAGTGAATTTCAAACCCTTCATACACTAGCAAGTTATGAAGAAATACCTGAGCGGTTGAAGATACACGAACCATGCAGGTGGTTATAGTTTCAACTCGTGAATAAAAAGGCCAAATAAATGTTTGGTACTTTCTAGGCCATACAACCGGCTTGGTAAACTGAAAAAGTGAGAATCAAAGTGGCTAAAAGAGACATCAGTATGTATAAAAAAACTTATACAATACAATGCTATAATTTCAACAATTTAGTGTAGTTGCCTTCTCAAACATATTGAGAAAAAAAGTTGCTATAAATGGGTTTTTAACAAAAACTCGATGTAACCTCAAAGGCTTTTCTGAATTGTGATCATTGTTTAGTTTAAGTAACTTTACTCTGTTCATATAAAGCAAACTTCACCATACAGCTAAACATGAAGCACAAATCAACTTTCGATGCACATACACATTCTCAAGTATGATACTCTGAACACAATTAGCCCAAGATGTGTCAACTTCAGAATCCTAATAGATATAGCCCTCTTTAACAAGTAGTAAACACATCGTAACATACCCATAATCCATTACATAAAATACTGGAACATGAAATAAGAGGGTTTGAAAATGCACCACAAATGAGTCATCTCAGACAAGCTTACGAACGAACAAACTTCATGAACAATGATGACCTAAAATATTACCACATCTGAGCCATTGGCTCAGAAAATAGTGTCTCGTCCAAACATCGAAATTATCAGCGACTTCTTCATTGACGTAGACAGTCACGAGCTGGTCCTGTGTCTCGAGATGTAGATTACAATCCCGTCACCTACCGGGACAATATTCACGAGACGGCTCACGAGCTGGTCCTGTGTCTCGAGATGTAGATTACAATCCCGTCACCTACCTAGACCATATTCACGAGACGGCTCACGAGCTGGTCCTGTGTCTCGAGATGTAGATTACAATCCCGTCACCTACCTGGACCATGTTCACGAGACGGCTCACGAGCTGGTCCTGTTTCTCGAGACACTGGGCAGTTTGTCTGGCGCTCGGCTCACCGGTGCGCAGCGTAGCTGTGAGGCTGTCAAGTGCATGCAGGCAGATCACGTTCAGCTCACCGTGGTGCTGCAAACAATAACCTCAATAAACAATTTGGTTTGTGTGCCATTTGTTACACTCAGATCGCTGTTATAAACGCATGTATCGTGTGTGCATCTCACTCTACAGTGTGGTTTGGGTATCACATGTTACTCTCTAATCAGTGTCTTGAAAACACCATAGGGCGTGTATATCGTGTGTGCAGATACGATGTACTTTCTTGGCAACTCTTTAAAAAATAGAGACCATATTGAATCAAGCTACATTTGCTACGCACATATGAATTACATAAAGACAGAAAAAATGGCATATAAGTTAGAATTCAACAAATAAAAACAATTGTAAAAAGATACTCCAACTTTACAATGTAAAAAAATTTGACATTAAATTTCAGCCAAATTCAAGTAGAGCAGCTTTTCTTTTGACTACAAGAAAAATAGGCTGTATGATACAGTAACTGAACAGTCAATTCTTGTTGACCACCAAGAATTGCAGATATGTGAAGAACATTATATTAGACTACTTTTTGTTCAGAACTAAGAATACTACTGTAAAGGTACAAACACATACCATTACTTGCTTGACTCAAAATCATTAATACCAATCAGTTAGACTTTCAAATACTCAAGGAGCTTGAAAGTGTTATTCATCCCATGCCAAAGTCGCTAACACACACAAATCCTACTGAAGTTCATATTGAAAGTTTTTGCTTATACACACCATAGACAATATATGCGTTTGCATGAATTTCAAGCCTAGGAGACAAAAAGCAATGACCAATGTCAATACTTGAATAAATAGTAAATTGCATTACGGGCGAATGATTCCAAATCATACTGAAATTCAAGGGTAGTCTATACTATAATAAGAGCCGCGTCAGTCTGTCTCTGTGTCACACTTCTAATGTTCTAATCGATAGCATTGATAGTAACAAAGATAAAGCTTAAAAAATACAAGAAATCATTCTATTGCATTATTTTTCTGTGGCAATTCAATTCCCTTTCACTTGCATTATGGTATCCAGAATACACAATCGGTTTATTTTTACAAATAGAAATTCATCATGATGCTCTGATCTTTTTAATTGATAATGCGAAAAGAAATGTTTTAAATTAGTTTGGCTTTGGCCAGTAACCTGGCTACCACTTAGTATAAGACCAATGATTTTGGAAATTGAGTTGTTTTCGGAATTGTGATTTTCTTAAAAAGCTTCTAAGAGATAATAGAGGATATTTCAGAACGAAATTCCGGCAAAAAAATCCAACATGGATAGAAACGTGTCCAACCGTAAGAGAGAAGCAGCAAGACTTCAACAGCAAGAAAGACGCCGAAGACTATCGGACGAACAACGCAAAATGGCAAGACGAAGCAATGCTGCTCGCATGGCAAAGTTAACGGGTACACCTTGCACTAGACAATACAATGCATTGTATTGTCGGTACCAAAGGCACCGGATCACTATAAAACACGCCATTTTTTCCGTTATTAGCTTTTTTCTCCCACTCGGCCCTGTTATTGGTAGATAAAATAGAAAATGGAAGTTCTGTATACATACATTCATGAAAAATGTTCAGATTTTGATAATACCACGGGTAAAAATGAAAAATGTATTTTACTTCATAGATCCTGAATTTTGTGGGTACACATTGCACTAGTAATTGTAAGAGAAACGGTCAACACAACCCCTTACATTGGAAGACTCAAATTTAACTAGTATGCAGTAAATAGTAGCATTGTGCAGTCAATTTTAGCAGTCTGCAGGAAATTTCAACAATATGCTATCAAGGAATAAAATAACAGGCCACACCCACTCCTCCATATAACATACCTCCTGCTGCTGCTGCCGGCCGCTCTCACACTCTACCTTCAAGAACCAGTACAGCGAGTTAGCGAGGTGGAGATTGTGCGATGCTCGCTGCACCAGCAGCTCCAGTAAACCGCCACCGCTCTCTACAGGATGACATACATGACGTTGTCACGTACGTAATGTTATCACGTATTTTGTAACGCAGTCAGATTTATAACGTTGTCACGTATGAAACGTTGCGACGCAAGAAACGTTGCGACGCAAGAAACGTTGCGACGTAAGAAACGTTGCGACGCAAGAAACGTTGCGACGTAAGAAACGTTGCGACGTAAGAAACGTTGCAATATATAAGACGTTGTTAGACATATGTATGACACCACATGTATAACGTTGCCAGGTATGTTAAGTTGCCAGTTATACGCGATTGCCAGATGTACAATATTTACAGCTCAAGCTTGCACTTCAGATAAAGTAGCTAAAAGAGCTTCCAAGGCAGGATATAGCACCTAGATCTTGCAAGGATCACCTCTACAGGATTCCCAAATACATACATACATTCTTCTCCACCAAACTGCGAGCTCCTCAACAGAATATTGCACTAGCTGTAAAAAATAACACCTACAATCAAGATGTTGTTTGCGTGTGTTTGTCTGTCGCACCTGAATAGAAAGGCCAGGAGACTTCGTTTTTTAGATAGGAAAGTCAGATGCTAGGCAGTTGGAATATGTGAGTTACACGAGCTGCTACGGCAGTGCTCTACTCTAAAAATGATGAGCATTGTTCCAGGTAACGATATCCCTAAACACAATTTCCGTATCCAACAATTTAAACAGTGTAATATTAAAATGAATATTAAAATGTATAAACAACTTCCAACGAAAAAAAATGGTATATTTTTCGTTAAAATGAAAAAATAAAGGTCACTTTTCAGTGAACCTTGGTAAAAGAACACGTAAGTCATGAATAAATAATTCTACAGTTCACCACACTCAACCTCTAAAGTCCATTGAACTCACTAGCATTAGATGAACTAGAGATGGTATCCGTCAGAGAGGCTGGATGAGGCTTGCTGCCAGTATTTTGAGTGCCTATAATATCAAAGTCATCAGAATAATAAGCTTCATTGAAGGTGAAGGTATCTGGAGAAAACGGCTCGTACTTGAGAGCCTGCACGAGCTGCAGCAGATACAACATCAGGTCTTCGTCTGAGCTCTCACCAAGTCTTCTGACGGCATACTGCCTCACCTCCGGGACTGTGAAGCTGCACATAACCAACAACTTCTTGAATAAATCTTTTTACTTCACACTAGCATATTGAAAATTGTCATGAAAATTGTGCGCTTCATACTTTATCATGACTAAGTGTATAGTTCAATAACATTACTGACAGTGGAAAATTTCTCATGTCACACTTGTAGCCATAACTCTGAACGGGTAAATTCAAATGTGTGACATTATTGGAAACTATTCTGTATTTTCCCTGAAAATCGTAAGGCAAAATCAACAGGCAGTTTTATTTATTTGTCTGACTTCAAGAAAAATAAACTCATGAAATATGAAAACGGATATGGACAAAGGTGAATCAGTTATTCAACTTCAAAAGAATGAAATAAGCTTCAGCCATGAACAATCTTGAGGATACAGAGCAAGATGACCAGGAAAGGTGTTTGAATTTCTCGAGAATCATCGTAAATAATAAATACAGGGTGTCTCAAAAAAATGTACTCACCCTTTAACCGTTGCTAACATGCTGTCTTCTTTGTGTTGCAGGTGTGAGGTTCGAACTTTTGCGAACATGATTCTTTAATCACATTTAATCATGTTCGCAAAGGTTCGAACCTCACACCTGCAACACAAAGAAGACAGCATGTTAGCAACGGTTAAAGGGTGAGTACATTTTTTTGAGACACCCTGTATATATTTTACTTTAGATTACTACAACAGACAAACAATGTTCTAATATTCACCTTGGACCCAGCAGCTCGAGAGCGTTTTCAGCGTCGAGAACAGCCCAGGAGTTCAGCAACTGGATGGCCTCTTTCTTCTGGTCAGGTATTGACCAGTTGATGCACTTCACAAACTTGGTTAGCCCTGACTGGTGCTCACTTAAGTAATATCTGTGCTTCCAAACAAGGTCAAGCTCTGAACTAGTGAGGACGGTGGTAGGAGGATACTCCATTATTTCATTAAGTTTTTTTTTTATTTCTGCATTCGGCCGAATATCACGGTCGTTTAGGCCTGATCTCAATGACCGAGCTAGAGCCAAGTGCTTCTTCTCTATTATATTTTCCATTCCAGCACTTGGGTCGTACAGTTTACAATATTGGCAATTTCGCTCAACAGTATAATGTGTATTTGTTCCTTGCTCATAGAAAAGAACAGTGAGTTTTTCACGACCATTCATGAATGCTGGAAATTCAATATTTAGGAATAATGAACCAGATTCTTTTTTCAACTTGTCGGTCAACTGCCCAATTTCTCTGAAGGCCAGTCTATCCATCCAGTCAATCTGAACTGTTTGTCCTCTCTCATAGTTGTTGAGCTTGGCATCAAGTTCTGCCAATCTGTGGACGATCTTCTTCATTTCAGGGTTTTCCTCTTTGTCAGGATCCTCTACAAGCCTCAGATCCTTTTTACCTGTGTTCATTTCGCCGTTCTCATCAAAAACATCGACAGTTGCGGTGCCTATGCACCACATCTGACCAGGCTTTTTGCTGTCCCATACCGTGAACACGAGCCTACTGTCCTTGGGCAAATCACAGACCAAAACAGGAAGTTCCAGCCACTCATACCAATCCCAGCGGCTGGACATCTCAACAAAAGATGTTTGGGTTGACAGAGAGTATGGAGAACTGCCAGCAAACACCTGGAAAAAATATTTTGTGTTTAAAGAGAGAAAGTAAGTAAAAACAATAAAATAGAGTAAAAACTTTATCTCTAGTAGTGCAGCACTACAAATCTTGAAGCAACAAAACAGATCAGAAAATCTGATAGACACAGCAATGTAAACCAATTATAAATTATTTGTTATTTAAATGAAACTATTTCTTAATATATAGTCCCTTACCTTAATGATGAAGAGAACTTATATTACTAATAGTGTTGAACTCATACACAGGTTTAATTTTAAAGCTTCTACACAATAAATACCAAGTTTTTCAAAATGTGTTCAGGTATAATGCATTCATATAATTTATCACCAAGTATTGAAAGCAAAATAACCAAGAAACTGCTTTCTGTGACTTTTCTCAAATGATAGCTCATTTAGAAGGGAATGTCTTAACATTTAGAAGTTATTTTGAAATTAGTGAGCTTATATTTTATTATTATACCCAGTCTTTACTTCACATAGAAATTACCTAGTCATCATCTTAGTTGTGACTTAGATTAGCTAATACATGAGGTTGGATCTACTTCACTGGAAAAATTATTAGAAAACCCTACTGAATAGCTATTTACTAAAGAAGACTCACATTTACTTGTGAGTAAATAAAAAATATAATAAGTAAAAAAACAAAGGTGTGGGCTGAGTAAGGAAAATGGATTTTGATTTCCCATAATAATTGATCAATGAAGATCTGACAGCTTTGTTAAACTGTAAAATTCCATCAAAGACCAAATTCTAAAACAAAGAAGTGGAAGAAATTCCAAATACCTGGCACTGAACAAGAAGATCAGCAGCCTTGTCAGGATTGGCCCATGGTGAGTACTCTAGGATGGGGTCCCTTAGTATCTCCAAGGAGGACGGAGGAGGTCGCTGTTTGTCAACCGAGTTGATTTTGATGCGCATGTTGACAGGCAGTTGGCAGGACTTGACAAATACAAAAGTCCCTCCTTCTGGAGGCTCCATTATAAACAATGACACTTTTCAAACACAAATCTAATAAGAAGAAGCAAAAAAAATTATTAGGTGCCCATAATGTAAGATTCAAAGTTGTCAAGAACATTAAAATCTAAAATAACCAATATATTCTAATATTTTTGCTAGATTATTTTTTCATGAAAGATAATTTGATAAGGCAGCAATGACTCAGATACTGTACATAACATGTTATCTGGTCATTCTGAAACTCTGAAGGATATGCAAATGCCATTCCTTACAATTATAGTTGCAAATACAATAAAAACACAATGGTAGAAACTGTTGGTAAGGTTTTCTAATTTGAAGCTCATTCCACCTCATCTTGTATCATGATGGTTCTTTTCAAGTAAATATCAGACCTTTAGTTGGCACTTACGAAGAATTTAGCCTGGATGTTCCATAACAGATGCTCCTAGCTGTGTAGAAAGAAGACAACAGACTTGTGTAAGATCTCAAAATCGCAGTTTAATGAAAGGGGATCCTGTTTTCCACACTTTCTTAGTAGATAACTTTCCATTTTTATCTTCCATGCAAGGCATTGAGGTTATTCAAGGGTTAATGAATATAAAATCTAACTTACCTTCTATTAACATCCAGAAATCTGCTGACCCAGGAAGATTGTACTTGTAATTGAAATCTAGACATAAAATCTCCAGGCATTTTGACCAATTATACCCAGTCTGGATATAGCTGTCATTTTAGCAATGTTAACACTGCCCACATGCCTATTACCTATTATATGGTGAGATGGTAAGCATAGCAGTAGAATATAATTGAACATACTAGATGTACTAGGAAAAATGTTTATCAATTGAAAACATTTTTCAATACCAAGCCAATTAAAACAACATGGAATGAATAAGGCCCTTTAACATTCCTTATCAGAGGAGAATATCTACCTTAACCAACTTGTCTCCTAGTTATCCCAATGACTTGGTCTTGAGCGGATCAATTGCATGTGCACAGTAACTTTCTAAGAGGCCAAAGTTGATGTCAAAAATAATTTTCAGATATTTTGATAGACTTTACACCCAAACTTGTAAAAATTCAATGTGTTTAAAGAATTCCTTTATTTTATTTGCCAGTCACTGACACCTTCTGAATCAGTTTTTATATTGGAGGGAAAGAAGGTTGATATAAACAAAAATTTGTATATTTTACATTAATGTGGTGCTGAAATTTTTGTTCCATTGAAAAGACAATATTCAGTCTATTGTCATTGAGAAGACAATATTCAGATAAACTTTATTTCAGCTCCTTGGTTAATGACTTTTTAAGAATTAATTTTTTTTCATATCTAGATCAGCAGTAAGAAAGGGGAGGAACAGTAAATATATTTATTTTTACTTAAAACATGAATATATAGTCCTGTATGAAAAAGATATATAAAAATTCACCTTTTAGATATATAAGATCTTAAAACCTTTTATTTTATTATACTGTTAATATTTCCCTGCATTTTAACATAATATGGTGGATAACAAAATTGCCAGTTCACCAAAGTATATATATATATATATTTTTCAATACCTTCTACCCTTTTAATAAAGAAACATTTCTACTTTCTATATGCCATGGTGTTGTATCAACACAGTTCATTAAAAAAATGAATATTATTTTATGGAATACTAAGAACATTAAAGTTACACTAACCTCCTCAGTCATAAAGGTAGCAAAAGACAGCAAAAAAGATTTTTCCTATATTACCCATAGCAGAAACAAACAAAAAGTTTGAGAGGGCTTTCTAAAAATAAAAAAAGGTGGATGAGTGGGAGTTACCTATTGTTAACCTATAAAATTTTCAGGTGTCTAACTCAATTACATGAATCACTCACTATCTGTAAGCTCCCATTATAGATTTCAGTTATTTATCAATATACCATAAATTCACAAACAGCATACAACACAAAGAAAATAAATTATCTCCATAAATTAGTTCATCCATTTTAGATCTTGGGTAATGTTGAATACACAAATAAATGACACTAATTAGCCCCCGTTATGAATACCACCTACACGCCAGCCACAAGTATTTTGTTTGGGGCTTCAAAAACTAGTCCATGTAGCCTCAGGTCAGACAAAGGGATAATTTTTTTTCCTTTGTTTACAGTCTGTAAAACCAGTCGATTGAGTAAAGAAAACAGTAAAAATTCATTTCCACTTCAGAATTTAAAACCCAATGTATATGTACTGTATACTCCATTGGAAATCAAGTTCATCTATTTAAATTACCTCTAGCACACACGTAGACTTAGACTTCAAGGCGTGCGTTCGGCTGGGACCTTTGTAACCGCCTTCAATTCCCTCTAATACACACACATACAACAGGATGGCATCCCAGAGTTTTTCTCCTGTGAGCCATGGTCATCTGAAGTAATTCCTCTAGGGTCACCCTGAGTCATCCAATGCAAATGAACCAGCCAAGTGAGGCTGGTCACTGGAAGACTAACTGGGCCGCAGTAGCACATTACTTCGCTGAAGACCGGAACGTAGAATCATAGCAGAAGAAATTTCCGGACGAGTTTCGACTTAGACTAACTCAGCCACTTACTATTTAACCCATTAGCTCCCACTGTTCCACTGATGAGTGGAATAAATCTAATGTAGTTTTTTTTGCATAAAGGTGGAAATAAGAATATGGAAGAACTAAAAAATTATAGACCTATTGCTCTGGCTGACTCAATAAGATTTTTTGTGGAATTCTAAATGAAAGGATAAAACATGTGGTAGAAGAACAAGAAGTAATGGGGGAAGAACAGAATGGTTTTAGGAGAGATAGACGTAGTGAAGATAATTTGTATGTGGTAAGTGAAATAATTGAAAGAAAGAGGAAGGAAAATAAAAAGGTGTATCTCGCATTTTTGGATATTGAGAAAGTGTATGATAGAGTAGACCGTAAGAGGTTGCTAGACGTGCTAGGAAAAATTGGTTTTAGTGAAAAGATAGTGAATATCGTGATAAGTTTGTATGAAAATTCATATGGAGTAAAACGACTAAGAAATTTAGTGACGGGGCAGGTGAAGAGTATAAGGGGAGTGAGACAGAGTTGTACTCTGTCTCCCTTACTGTTTGGCCTATATACAGAAGAATTAGCAGTCCGCCTGAGAATGAGTGACTTGGATATTACCGTAATTGTACATTAACTTACGTGAATAAACATTAACTTAAAATCAACCTGAATAAACTTAGATTAGCATTTTTTATTTTGTTATTAATTACGTTACGGTTTTTCACTTTTGTTTTTTTTTCACACTTTCACTTTCATTTACTGTAGACGCAGACCTCTTAAACACAAATCTCTCCAAGGAGGTTTGTTTGGTTCTCCTTTTCAAAATGTTGCGGAAATGCGTTAGGCAGGTGTCATATAAATAGAGCTAAAGCACGTACAGTAGACATTATGTCATGGTGTCTTTTTTCAATAAAATCAGAAACATCCTGCTACTTAGCTATTACTTCCTTAATCTTCCAGGAAGTCAGAATTTCCTCCGGTTGGACATCGTCCTCCTCCTCCTCATCCAGCTGTTGCAACACCTCCATCCTCTGTAGCTCCACTAACTCCTCAGTCGTCAGTTCTTCTTGATGCTCCACGACAAGATCGTTGACATCTGCCTCATCCACCTCCAGCTCCATGGACTTTCCGAAAAAAAAATTTCCAGCTTGTATCTTAATAAAAACTCGTATCTCAATGCAAATTTTGGCTCGGAATCCACCTCGTATCTCAAAAACCTCGTATGCAGGGGCACTCGTATCCCAAGGTATTACTGTACTTAAGAAATATCTTCAGAAATTGAGAAAAATGTGTATGGTAATGAGCTCCAGTTGATGAGTCAACAGACATTACCAATGAGGTACAACTTTCAACATTCATTCGTTCCATTGATGAAAATGAAATAGTAAATCAGTTTCTTTTCTGCAAAGAATTAAGTGTTGCTCCAACAAGTGAGGACGTTTTTAACATTCTGAATAACTTTGATGATGGCAGTGATCATGAAAGTCGTTTGTAGGAATTTGTATCGAGGAAGCTCCTTCCATGGTGGTCTGTGGCAAAGGCCTCATATCTTTAGTTAAAAAACACAATGAAAATATTATTGTAACTCATTGCTTTCTCCATAGAGAGGTCTTGACAGCAAGAACATTAAGAGAAAATTTCAGAGAAGTCTTCGATCAAGTTGTTCGACGTGAGCTTAACGTTAAAACATTAAAAAGAACTGGCAGACGTGTTCAGAGACCAGTTTGATTGATGGTCAAGCATCAAAAATCGTCTCGTGAAGCATTTTGGAATTTGATAAAAAAAATAAATGTCGTATCTAAAGAAGTGCTAACTGTTTTGCTAAAATTTTCAGCCTGATATTTATGTGAACTAGGATTTTCCACCCTTGCCATAATAAAGCAGAAAAAAGAGGAACTCGCATGCATTGACGAAATGAGTTTACCTCTTAAACAAACGCCCAAACATTGGACAAACTGCCAGGAATCATCAAGCTCATGATTCTCATGAACACAGTAATAAATAAACACAAGATACGTTTGGTTTTCTATTACTAATTTACTGTTTTCTCTCTGGAATCGGACTTCATTATAACTCATTTGCCGCATTTTTGTATACAGTTTGCATTCAACTATTTGGAGAGTTGTAAGTACGCCCGAAGTGGGAACAGTTTGAGAACCACTGAAATAAATACACACAAAATAAATACAAACATGAATAAAGCAAACTGTAGCAACGCAATGATTTTTGTTAAGTTTTCCAATTTCATAAGTTAATTTAATTCATCAAATAAAACAATTCACCAAAAATTTGCTGTCCGAACTTAACTGCTAAAATATTCTTTATGAAATCCGAAGTCTCGTCTCCGCTCTAAAAATAACAACTGTTATTGTGTGACTATGTTTCGAAATTTTAATAAAGTCCACATTTAATGAAAGCAATCATTTAATGAAAGCATGAAACGTCTTTTCATTCCAAAAAACAAATCTCGGATTTCTTCACGACAGCAGGCACATGAAAGGAAATTTTAACTTCCTGCCATGCGCAAAGAACCGATCATTCATTTACAAGAAATAACGCACAAGAGTTATAAATACTTACAGATGTCTTCCCTTATATTTAGTGTAGCTCATTTCTAGCTATAATTCTCAAACACGTGCAGGAAGTCAATACAATTTCTTACCACATTCTACAACTAGAAAAACCGAACTTTTGAACGTGTAAAATTGGGTTTTAAAATTGAAGGTTCTATGAAGACTTCCGAAGGCGTACCATCAACATTACATTATAGACTTTCTGATTAGGTCTGAGAATCTGTCACTTCAAGTTCTTCCTTTAAATGCATGATATAATAACCAGTTATTTTTAACGGGCATACACACTAGTAATGAATAAGACGTGATGATGGTTGTTATACAAAGTCGAATTTCTAGAATGACTGAGGGTATCAAACGAAACGGCCACAAGGACAAGTCCCATAAAGTTTACACTAAACGCCACAGCTGGCTATCCTCCAAAAATACTGATGAAGAAAGAACACCAACATGTGAAAGAAAACCTCTTGCAGGTTGCACCGTATCTTTATGAAAGAACGACGCTACGATCAAAAGAAAATCCCCTGGAAATTACATTGTGATTTGATGAAGAAATAACACATTCACGTGGAAGAAAACCTTTGTTCGGAAACTACCCAGTATTTTGGTGGAAGAAAACATCTATACTTGAGAGAAAACTTTCTCTTAGAAATTACACAGCGTAACTTAGAAGTAAACCGATCAAAATGTAGATATACTTGTGATGACAGTACATGAAGTACCTTCAACGGACGAGATATCGAGCGCTGGTGAGTTCAGTCTGTAACTCACGGCCAGATGCTCAGTCCGCGCTCCGATAGCCGACTACTGCGGTGTTTCCTCTGCAAATTACAACCAATTAGTAAACACTTCAGTCAGTTTGACACTACAGATCCGGAAGTATTTGTATTACCGGGGTATTAAAATTATATTTTTTGTCACAAATTAATTCAGATTTCGAATCTTTAGAAAAAAGATGTAGTATCCTTTGTATTGAAATTAAGCACATCATTCTAAATATTCGGCCTCAGTCTACCGCCACCTTTAACTGGATTGATACGTCATTATCATAATACGTCCATTCGCCATGACATAACTTCAATTTAGCTGATAGGTAAAAAATATTACACTATTAGGGTTCAAGTTTCGAATAGCTTGTTCAGAAAGCATTATGTTGCAATTCGTTTCGTGCTAAGGATACTGTGTCGTTTCGATCAAAGTCCAAAATCTCTTCGTGTTCAAAATAGCGGTCGAAGCCGTAATTGAATAGGGAAAAATTCTTTGCTGCACTTCCGTGAACAAATTTTTAGCATTTGTTTTACTTTTTTTCAAATCACTTGTTATTTGTAGTATGTGCAGGTATTTGTTCCGGTTGTCTTCATATTCAACGTCTGAGCACTTCCCACATTGTGCAAACATAATAATTGTCCATCCCAAGATCTGTACTATTCTTCCCTAACTATTTGAGGGTCAAACGAAGATTTCACCCGAACAACCCTAATTCTACCTGAATCCCATACATTTTAGGATGAGATACCAAGTACTGAGGGATACTAAATATCTAGGGATCAGATACCAAATATTCTAAGATTAGACACGAAATATTCAGGAATCAGATGCGAAATATTCCGAGAACAGACACCAAATATTTAGAGATCAGACATAATATCTATTTCATTAAGGAGATTTTTGCAAAGAAAGTCAGCAGCAACTTAAGTCAAGTAGCCCCAAAATAGCGTGAAGCTTTAGTGTTAGGTTGGCACCGCCTACTGTCGGTGGCCAAGAACTACTAGAAATATTTCAAAGAGAATGACAGGTGATGTAGGGAGGAGGTTACACGATAATGTAGATTTAATAACCACTATCAACACTGTATAATAAAACGCCAGGTGTCTCCGTAAGTACATAAATTTATATATATATTTTTTTTGTGCTTAATTTCTCCTATGTTATTAGAATGGGAATCTCCCTTAAACGCTGGTAGTTAAATTCGTAGACTTTTAGGTACCTAAATTCTTAACCGCTGGAGTTGAATCCCTAGACTTCCTAATTAGGTCTGAGAATCTGTTGCTTTAAGTTCTTCCGTCAAATGCATGATATTGAAACCAGTTATTTTTAAAGGGCATACACACTAGTAGGACATAATACGAATTCCAAGGACTCCGTTACTCTCATACAACAACTGGCTGCTGTAACAGCTTATACTGTAATGTTTACCCAGGGACACTTCAGTAGAATGCCAGTTTTTTCAAGGTATAGCGCGGAGGACAGCCACACTTAGCAAAACCCTATAGAAGAACTCAGAGAATTCTACCTGCCCTCCAAAGAATGCATCATTTTCAAATACTGCAGATGAACAGTAGCCTTCACTGTTCTGCCTTGCATGAGTTTGTAATGTAGAAATTTTAATCATAACAGCAAAAAGTTATGTTTCACATGATGTCTAAAAATGGAAAGAGGGAAGTCATGCCACCTTCAAATCGTTGAGATTCATGTTATTTGAAACAGAAATATCGAGAACTTAAACTGATTTTCAGGGCGACAATTACTGTAGGAATGAGTCTGCGTACATATTATATCCATTTTAGAACTGTTATGGACTACTCAAGTCATAGACTACTAAAAGAATTAATAGAATACATACATATTAAATATTTATAGTTGAAAACTCTACTTTTACCAACAAATTAACACTCGACTCTTTTGTAACTTAAGAGATCGTACTATGTATTAACCGAAGGAACCCATCGAGCAAGATGGTTCAGGTTGAAGAAGGCTCAGACGGTGAAGGTTCAGAGGAAGTCGGAAGAGTTGCAAGCCAGTTGGTCCCACAAGAAATTCGTGACGAAATACTGAGAACTGTTTTTAGTGTCCAGCTTGAAGGGGATCACGTCCTTTTTGTCCGGCCTGGCTACGACTGTAGCTTCAGTTAAGGAAATGCAAAGCACAATGGAACATCTATGAAAACAGTAAATAATATTAGGCATATATGAAAGTACTTGGAAGAATTAAATAATTTTCTGGAATATTTTTAATATGTACATTAGAAGTTGAAATTTTATGATCGCAATTGCTCAATGCATTTAGTAGAAAGTTTCCACATTATCAACACAAAAACTTTCCTATTTTTCCATCAACAAAATGCAAAATTTTCTCAAAATTAAAGTATTCACTTATACACCAATGTTTCATCTAACAGCACCGACATCTATTCAAGCCAAATTATAATACGGCCTGCAAACATTTATCCATAGAGGAAGTGTTTTAAGTGAAAAGGTATCAACTCGAACTAGGGATGTCCCGAAACTATGGCTCACATCAATCAATTTTATTTACCGATGCCAAATATGTCATGAAATTAGACGATACCAATGCTACTCCAAAGTCGGAAAATTGCACATTCTACAAAATGACAGTATCAATCTAATTCGACATCACAAAAATAGCAATACTGGGAACACCGATGCTTCAAAAAATTCATATATTACTGCAAAAATGTATAATCAATTTTCGACTGCATCTAGCGGCTGGTTTTATTCGACTGCATCTAGCGGCTGATTTTATTCGACTGCATCTAGCGGCTGGTTTTACACGACTGCATCTAGCGGCTGGTTGTATTCGATTGCATCTAGCGGCTGGTTTTATTCGAACGCATAAAGCGGCTGGTTGTATTCGAACGCATTTAGCGGCTGGTTTTATTCGAATGCATTTAGCGGCTGGTTTTATTCGAATGCATCTAGCAGCTGGTTTTATTCGACATTTTATTTTACCTGCGACACACGCAAGAGGCAGTAACACGTCACATTTTCTCGGACACTAAATTTCCAACTCACTTCACACCTCGACATTTTGCCCTGCACCGCCACGACGGATATTCGTTGCTAGGAAGCATGTGTGCATCATTAAAAGAAAACTGGGCTGGATGTGAATGAGCTCTAACTATTTTCGTGAAGGTGATTAAAGCAAGGTCATTGTACATTTCTAGAGCTCAAAATAAAAGTGAATATGCATCTGGGCATATTCAGGATGGATGTATAAAGTGTTCTTTTATGGTGTTCGGCAATGCTCTACCCATAAAGAATCGTCTGCGACTTTCGACGGTGCGAACTGTAGGGGGCAAGCCTGTGGAGATGAGTGTGAGTGTTCCTGCAGACGGACGTCCGTCGCTTGTTCTGGTGGCTGTGGTGTCCGGACGTAGCTCTTCGAAGGACGAACATCTGTCGATGGTTTTGGTGGGGTCCGGACGAAGCTCTTCGAAGGACGAAAGTTCGTCGCTTGTTCCGCGGCGCGTATGTGGGTTTTCTTCAGGGGATACTGCAGGACTGTGGTTGTTGCTTCAGCGTTGTGTGCTGTATATTTGTTCTCTTTATGCTGATGCGGCATCTTATGAAGCCTATGATTCCGCTCTGCAGTGTTGATTTCGATCTCTCGATTGATTGATACAGTGCACGCTAGCAAGCTATTACAAGTAATAAATAGCATTATGATTGGTGCGATCAGTAAGAATCCTTGACGATTCTCATTTATTTGAACTTGTGACCAACTTCTATCAATCCTGCCTGTCAGTTATTCTAAATTACTTCCTTTATGAAACATAGATTAGAACTTCTAAAGTCAATTGCAACTATACCCTTATTCTAAAATAAATCACACCTTCCTAAAGATGATTTTTACAAAAATGAGAGCACAAAGGGAAAACAGTAAAGCAAAAGCATGTAAGGATACAACCACAGACTTCATCCTCGGGTGAGTCATACTTCCACTTGATGCGAGTCAAGCAGCTGTAGACGTCCATTTTCTTCCTGTTTGCAACAGAATCAGTAATTTAGACCTTTTAGTGAGTAAAATTACCTTCAATTCATACCAACTTCGAATTTTGAGGATCCCAGAAAAAATAAACGAATGTAGGGTAACACGAAATGAATGATTGAACGTAGCTTATCAGAAGTAAAGAGATTATTCCTTACATTCTGAAGATTTTTCATTCATGGCAGTGTTCTGGATTATATATATCATTGAAGCCATGGGAAAAGAACTAAAAATGAGCACTTCTTTACATTTACTCGCATAATGAGAATGTGAATTGACCAGAAATATTTTCCAAACGTGCAAATACTAAAAAAAGGAGCTAGGCAATTTACAACACACCTCAATATGTTGTTAAATCTAGCTCACTTATGTAAGAAATATTAACCATACATTAATGAAAATGGAACTGAAAGCTTCCCCAAAAATTGACATCAGAATAGAAGAAACAAAAAAAACAACGTGACTTACAATCTTAGAAGATAAAACAAAGAGAGCATACAAGTATCGCCATGCTACAACTTAGGTTTGAAATGAAGAAGTAGGTATGATTAAGTAGCTGAGTTCTAAATGAATTGTTGTAGCACTGACTTGGTTTGGTGGAGCAGTGCAGGGCAGTGTGAGGAGAGCTGCTTGCACTGCTCCCTGACACTTGAGAGCAGCTGCTGCTGAGCCAATATCTGCTCCTTTGCTCTTGCCGTGGCAGCTTTACATGACCTCTGAACACACAAACCATTAGTGTGAGCTTCAAAACTCACTATTCTAAAAGATGTACTTTATCTCGTTCAATTCTATGAGGGAGAATTGAAGAAAATGACAATTTTATTAAATAATATTCCTCAAGAAAGAAAGTCAAATTTAGTGTTTGGTTGCAAGAATGACAGTAGCAAAGATAAAGTTGGTGTCAATTTAAAATCAACATGGTCAAATGAACTATAGATCAAAATTTTTGAACATATAAAATGATAATCAGTGTTGCAATTTTAAATGGCCTGCTTACATCAAAAATTTCGCAATTTTTTTTGTAGTTTTACACATATTCAGCTAAAAAATGTTAGGTCGACCCTCAAAAACACAAACCTTGCATGTATGTCTGAAAAAGAAGAAAACTAAGAAGTACCTATTAATTTTAATTAACGGTATATTATAAAAACATCCAAATAAATTAAGCAAACAGTTAAAATGTACATTTTAGAGCTAAGACATATCTTGCTGAAAAATATTGTACATTGGAGCACAAAAGTAGGCAAGTCAAGAAGGCTATATTTCTTCTGTTTCTTTCTGCTACTTATTTGTGTCACCTCTAACCCACAGAAGTAGGAAAACAGCTTTAGGTGAATCTATAAATGTATTTCGTAAAGATTTTAAGTTGTGTCACTAAATAAAATAGTACAAAGAAACAATAGAGCTTCAAAACTAAGAAGCATCACAATCAGAGATACAGGGTTCCCTCACATATCGCGGGTGTTACGTTCCAGGACAACCCGCAATGAAGTGAAAATCTGCAATGTAGGGACGCTATATTTATTGTAACATCACGTACAAAATAGCAATATAATATTTTATAACTATGCACACACGATAGTTCGATGCTAACGTGAAATGGAAGAGCGGTGAGAAGTTCGGCCCGAATGGAAAACAACAAGATGCGACGGTTTCTGAGCCAATCAGCGAATGGGATATAAAGCATCGTACCTGAGTATTTGCTGCATCCATTCTATTTATAAATAATAGAAAAAAGTAATAAAGATTTTAAGAACATATTCATATCTACTAAATAAAGCTGACAAAAAGTATGGAATCGTTTTCTTTACAAATGCTAACGTAACTGAAGGTTACAATAGAAAAATATATTTAGACATTTTTGAGGTGGGTTCAAAATAAGTGCCAAACAAACTGGTAACTTGAGTCATCAGAGAAATGTGACTTGAATTTTTAGAAAAATTAGAGACTTAACTCACTTGAACTTAATATTTTTGTCATATATTTCATGTAAGAGATCTAAAAATTAAAGAAATATGTTCTCATTCACCTTTAATGGAAAAATACTGGTAATAATGACATTATGAAGTACCTACCACATTTTCTATATGTAAGTCAATGTCTGCTATGAGGTCAGCAGCTGCACGGCCTTGCAGTGCAGTTCTTAGTGCAGCCAGCTGCTCATGTTCCTCTGCTTCTGTGCTGCTAAGTTCTGAAATTATTGATGTACTTGAAAATTATGGTAGAAAAACCCAAATTTCCATAGTGAATACATCTTTCAAAGCAGTTACAGAACAGGCTGAGGCCAAAACAAACACATCAATAATTTCCAAGCCAAAACCACAAAAATATCAACTTGCTAGGAGCTCACTGAAATTTCAGTTACCTATGTTTAATACAATTGTTCAAGGTTTCTTACACAGTGCTAGAGCAGTTCCACGTAAAACAAATTGCATGTTCAAAGTGCAAGATGTACAGTAGGATACACTGCCAATTTCTTCTTAGATCAGAATGTTGCAATTTAATGAGTGAAGTTTCACAGTACAAAAGGATTCTCAGTAATTTTTGTTTAAATGAGATACAAATATTTTAGCTATAAAAGGTTAAAATGGATAACTTGTTCAGCACCTGTAAGGCTTTGCTCTGATCAAATCATTACCTCAGCATATTAGAATGTTATAAAAGAGTTCCAGGACAATAATATCATACTTCTAAATCAAATTTAATCAAACATGATTGTACCAGCCATAGTAATCCTCATTACATATCATACTTCGCAATTCCACAAGGTGAATCTCCTTCCATAAGAAATGGTAAATGGTATTTTCAGTAATATTAGTAATGATTATCAAGTAATTGATAATAAAATTAATAAAGCAGCATGTGCATAAGCAGTATCCTTAAACTGACTGTAATTAGATAACAAAAATAATATTGTACCTGCTCTCTTGAGCACTGACTTCTACTTCTGCAATAAAATGTAATATTCATTAACCTTCTAAATGTTTTTACACAATATCTATTCCACATTATTGTACAAATACATAACTTACCAGATATTGTTTCTTTCAGCTGATCTTGAGCCAAATCAAAATCTTGTCTCAGTCGATCACATTGCAGTATGCCATTCTCAACTGATTGAATTAAAAGCTGTTGCACTTCTAGCTGATGTAAACTTTGACTTACTAATTTCTTGACATTGATTAGTTGTTCAGCTAGTTCTGGTAAATCAGAATGCTTTACCTGAGAACAAGTGCTTGAATTCAAAATTGTATTCTTGATAACATCATCACACCTACTTTCACTGCAGAGAGTGGATGCCATCCTTTAAAATTACCTGTAAATAATATGAGAAACATTTAGAATTTACAAACAGAAGTAAATACAAATTCTGAAATTATAAAAAAGAGGTTCAGTGCATTGCAGCAAAGTTGGACAACATCTTTATAGAAAGGAATCCTATCAATAAGCTGTTAATGGATGGATGATAGTACAGCTTTTTGTTTGAGTTTTTGTTACATGGATGAAATTTTTACATGGGTAGTTAAGGCTGCATAGCAACCAGAACAGAATCAAAATATTGTCTAAAATAAAAGAATGCTTGCTGAATCTATGGTTAATCAGAAACCAATCAAAATTAAAGGTAATAGTAGATTTTATTTTATTCAAGTTATTTTTTACCACTACAATGCACAAACATGTACAAAAAAACTGTAATTACATTTTAATTCACCTATAAAACATCATGCTAATATTAAGAATATTTATATAATTTTAAATTGTCGTTGAATCAACAAAATAGGGGAGCAAATTGTCTAGTGTGACATATACTACTGTAGCTTTGCAGTATAAGGCTGCCCTAAATAGCAGTTAGGATATCAAGAAAATTTGTTAATAACAGTGCATGGACAATAAATCCGATTCCACTAGTCCTACCAACGTCATACATGTACCCAAAACTTATGCTCACTCTGTCTTTATTTATTTCTTATTCTTCTTCTTGTTTCGCATTTATTGAAGCTTCAGAGACGAGTTCACACAGCTCCACGTCTTCATCGGGGATGTTTAGTGTTACTTTGAGGTTCAGCACACAGGCTGAAAGAGTTACAAGAGGTTAATTCTGCGTAATTTTACTTGGAAAATCCGTTCACTTCAGTAAAATATCACAATTTTAATGAAATTTCAGATGGTTCTAATTTTCCTTGT
>VCRD01004528.1:4398-22632 GCA_006783055.1 Trinorchestia longiramus
TCGAGTCTCCAATGTTATGAGCAAGCTTATCAACTTTGATCGAGCTCAATTTTTCTCCAAGCTTTTGCATTCTTTACTGTTGGCAGTTAGGTTTTTCATCTGATGGCTGATCATTTTTTCATAATTTCTCGCGTACTCAGAGTTATGCACGATTGATCCATCCTTCTAAAGCTTATTTGAACCAAATTCTCTTTCATACAAAGATGCATCAGTTGATGACGTATCCTGAAATGGTTGACAATAAAATAACATGCCGGCACTGGATAGCGTCTTCATGGTGTGACTCAGAAGCTAAAAATTAATTAGAAAAAACACCAAAGTTCATTGGAAATTTAAAACTCGTTCGTTGTGGCTGAAATTCTTTATAATAGTGCTCTTTAGTCGTTTTAACGTTTAAAAATAAACGGTAAATGATAATTTCCCCGTGTAAAATTGGGCAACTAAGCTAATACTTGCAAATGTTTGACCCTAATGCTCTGAAAGAAGTTAACAATGTCTTGTGACTGTGCCCAGGGACGTACGAAGAAGTGAGCATGTTCTTGACAGCGGGCCACGAAATCGGCCACGCCCTGGGCCTCTACCACAGCCAGGCTCAGAACAGCATCATGAGCCCCTACCTCTTCAGCTACGGGCCTGGCGCATACGAACTTCCCAGTGATGATGTGTCCGGCATCCAGGACCTCTACGGTATGAATTTATTATAAGCTGTGTTTATATTTCACTTCGTCCATTTTGATAGCATTTAGACATGAAATGTAGACTCTGCAGCAGTAATCTTAAAAGTTTAGTCCAGTAACTTATAGGCAGATAATCATTTTGTATGTCATAAAATGGAGAGAGAACACGAGAACTGGGGGCTTCTTCTGTGGACTCGCTTACCCATAACTCTCATTATCTTCCTTATCTAGGGCTGAAAATGTCTTAAACTACCTCCATCGCTGTATCTGAATGTAATAACAGAATAATTTTGTAAAGGTTGTAACTGATGACGGGGAAAAATGTCCAAAAATGTATCTACTATGTAACCAATACTCACGCCGTAAAGATCGCTGGTACCGAAACAAATAATCAGGTATGTATATGAGTAATCCTGTTATCGACACTGAACGATACTACATCCTAATGGATGAGGCTTTTGTAATTTTTTATTATATTCGTACAGCACGTCGAATTTATGTGGTGATGTTGGTCTTCAATAGAAGTGCGGCTGTGTAATCCTTCACAACTTAACTCCAGTACATAGTTCAAGCAAAATGAAGGTCCACTAGGATCCAAGCCTCAAAACTGCAGAAAGACGTATAAATGGGACGACTACCAGTACTTCCGTCTCCGTTACCACCATAGTAATTTCATTAGTTGAATGGCATTTTAAAACACGAGTGCTTTTCACAGGATTTACTTTGTAGTTTATTTAAAATGTAATAGTTTATTTATAAAGTACAGTTAAGATTGTTGCCAGAGTTAAAGTAGGTATTAATAATGTCACAACGCTGCGTGGGGCGAGTGGTTACAAGAAATTTAGAACAGCGAAGTAGGCAACTGCACAAGCGACGTACGACAAGGCGGTCGGTAGCTGGAGAGTAAACCTTACTTGCTCTCACCAGCCATTCTATATACCTGCGTACTACGCATAAATTGGCTACTTCTTAGTAGACGACTCAAAGCAGCCTGACCGGTTATAATGCTCTAAAACTCGTGGATGAGGTTCGTCGTTCACAGAAGCATCTTAGAATTTGAGCACCTTTTGGATAGTACCCTTGTTTATGGTGTATACTCACAATGATTATTTGCCAATTTTTCATTATTATATGTAATGAGTCTAAATATTTTTATTATGATTCATCTTATAGGCGTGAATGAAAACTACGAGATATCGTCAGACGCCGGGGACTTGCCCACCGTGGGCGTGCCCTACACACCCGCTCCTACCCCTTCCTACAACAACGTCTCGTCTACGATCGTACCCGACACGTGTGACACAAGCTACGACGCCATCAGTGTCATCAGGCGCGGCGTGTACATCTTCAAGGGCAAGGTATCAGCATCTGACTCAGTTTTTGTGTGGTCTTAGCTGTTAAAGAAATTCTTTATTTCTTTCCGTTAGATAAATTTATCCTAATACAAAATAACTTAAACTAACCGTAGTTAAAATAATTAGACACTTCCTCAGGTGACTGGCACTTCTTTTGATACACTGTAACGGTTTAATGTTCTCTGAGTGCGTATTTTTTCATTCCGTTTTTGCTATTGTGATTGTGTGTTTGTGGTTCGCCTAAGAGGCCTGGTCTCAGTGTAAACCTTATACGAGGTACATTCAGGTTATAACACTGCCGATGTTTTTTTTCAGGATTGAAAACAGATAAAAACATGCGGTTTGTTTTAAAATATGCGTGCACACGTGAATGCATGACAGGGATGGCAGCACTGAACGGCATACAGAACTCTAACATCAACAGCAAGAGTGAGGACTGTTTTTAATACTTAAAATGATTACGTTGTCATTACAAAAACAGTGTGTAATCATTCGTTTTCTCCAGCTGAGTCGTGTGATACCGATTGAAATTCATTACCAGTTGAGTAAGACATGTGGTGATGGTGTCATGAATGGTTCTAATGTGCGTTCATGGGTGTGATACTTCAAAGAAGGCAGAACAATAACCATCAACAAACCAGGAATCGGTCTCGCACCAGCCGGCCTGACGACATGATTGAGCACGTGGAGAAAGTTATTTTGAAGGCTTGCCGAATGAGTGTGGAACATATCGTCGTGGAAGATGACATTTCTTTAGGGTTTGTGCACATAATTCTGCATTAAGACTTGAAAATGCAAAAAGTATCCTCCAAGTGGATGCCACGAATGCTAATGGACGACCACAAGGCTGTGCACGTGGCATGTTGCCACACAATGTTGACGCATGACAACAGCATACTTTCTTTTTATTGATTATGACAATGGATGAGACATAGATGCCATTTTACAATCCTGAAACGAAGTGTCAGTCAGTTCAATGGAAGTACTGACACAGACGCCATACACCAGTCTAAGTATCAAAAACAGTTTTCACTCTCGCTGCTGCCGATGGAGTTCCGTGTGCTGTACAGTGATGCCACCTCTGCCACGTATGTACAACGAGTGCTCGCGTATTTTTACCCTTTAGGGCAAGGTGGGATACTAAGTAACCCACCAATTTAGATACATTTACCCTTTTTTACACTCAAATCTTGTACCTCAAGAGTTAAAGCAAGCTACATGCTTCTATCTATTTTCAGTCTCAAGAAAAAACGTAGAATGTGTTCTAGCTTGAACAAACGAATCTCGTACTTGTATGAGCGCTGCCTGTTCATTGCGATAAACTCAATGACTCTCATATACAATAGTGTATTTTGCAGGCATTACTTCCATGGCATGTTCGAGTTATGAACAGAATAACAGAAATGTCGTTAGGCAGGTCATGGTCATTTCAGCAGAAATATTATTGATAGCATTGTTTCCATATATTACAGAATAAATCCAATAATAAGTATAATAGTTTGAGTTAGGAATACGAAACACAAAGTTCATTTGATACTACTCTACCATACCACGTTTTTTAATAAAAGGTGTTTATTCAATTTATATGTTTTTTTTCTTCACATCCTATTACTTATTGGTATTTTTAACTGAGGTGTCAACTTACGCTCTTACATAACGTATCAGTATTTCAAAGTTATAAGTCTACTGTATTCCAGTACTTCTGGCGCATTGACCAGCGTACCGTGAGTCAGGAGCCCGTTGAGCTCTCTCGCTTCTGGTACTGCCTGCCGTCCAACGTCTCCCGTATCGATGCTGTTTATGAGAGGCCTGCTCAGGACACCATCGTCTTCTTCAGCGGTCAGTGTGCCGAAACTTTCAGTGGCTCCTAACCTTCATTTTGTTGTGCCTCTTTTATTGAAGAGTTGGATTCATTCGGTCATCACTCCCCTACCTCGAGGCGTACTCTAGCCACGGAAAGCTGATAGTTGTCCAAATTTGTTTAAAATATGCTTAAAAAACAATCAGTGCTTCTTGAAGCTCTGTGACTTATTAATATTTTGTTTATTAGGTATGATAGCTAATCAATTTATTCTAGAATTGTCGATGATTTCATTAATAAGTTCTTGGCCAGGGACAAGTTCTTGTCAAATATACTCGTTACACTTTACCTCGTCCAGTTCGTTGACGTGATATACCGATTACTTTTCATATCATGTTTTTTTCTATCTATGATATATCCAGGTTATTTTCCCTTCATAATCGTTTCTTTGTGTTATCATCAACAGTAAAGTCCGAGTCTTCATTGTCTATGCCCTAATTTGCAACTTAACAGGGTTTCAGCATCAAGTCGTCTGTCATGCTTTATACCTCATCATTTCTCATTGATGATTGTGCCATGAGTCTTCATAATACTACATAATATTGATAAGCCATATGTAGTGAAACTCTTTCTGCTGGAATATCTTCAAATTTTGAATATTGCCGCTTATTAGTACATGTATATTTATACGTACATATTTATATATACACATATGCATATACTGCCAAGTTAAAATACACTCTATATAATGGTTAGTTTAGCAAGTGCTTAGATATATTGAGCTTCAGTATGGTTAAACGAGTAGCGAATCTGATACTGCATTAGGAATTAAATTTAGCCTGAAGACAATTTTGTATTGCACTAACTTTCAAGGTAACATCAACCAGTTCTCGTGATTCGTAGAAGAATCGATCGGAGCTCAGTGAACTTTATTCATGGATTGTAAAAAATTTTATTTGAAGAGCAGAATTAGACACAAATAATCCAGTTTTATAGCTATTCAAAATTTGAATTCAAGAGAGTGTGCAAATATATTGGGATCCAATTTGAGAAATCTGCATGAATACTCACAGTGCGATCATATGACACCAGGTCGACATTACTTCGTGTGCCGAGGCAACGACCAATTGGTCGAATCAGGTTTTCTGAAACGCCTGGGGCTGCCGGCGGACCTAGAGCGCCTTGACGCCGCCTTTGTGTGGGGCCACAACACTCGGACGTACTTCATGGCCAACACCATGTACTGGAGGTGGGTGATCGGAGGTATAACTCTGTATTGACTTTATGACCAACACCATATACTGGAGGTATATGACCAGACATTTTTAATGCTGCCATTAATTCTGCAGACTCACATGTAACTTTCCCTTCCAGATTTGATGAATCGGTGAAACATGTTGAGCTGGATTATCCTCGGGACATGATGATGTGGAAGGGAGTTCCTTATGGCAGCATCGATGCTGCCTTCAAACTCAACGGTGAGATCAAAATTTGAGGCTTAGTAAATTCAACTTCATATGGCCTGGAATGAGTAAGAATGCTCTTGGCAATACCATAAATTTAAGCTTGAATATTTCCAATGAGGCTAAACTATTTCTCTGAATTGAGATGGAATAAACCGCAGACATGTTTTATTCAGGGCTTCATTTTTCAGGGCTCACGCGTATTTTTACACTAGAATATTTGTTCGATGTCTAAGCTCAAAAATTACGTGTACAGTTTTAGGAAAGCGAACGTTATCAATGGAGCTCTGTTTGCGCAGAACTACATGGATTGATTGTTTGTAAAAGTAGACTGTATATCTGACGCCCGAGTCCAAGAGTTTGTAGCTCTGCTGAATGATTGTTCTCTGCTTGGTTTTATGTAAGAAAGGACCTATTCGATTTGCTGAATACTTATTATGGTGTTCCTACCTTTTTTGCTGGTATTAGACCCTATATAAAAATTTCACTATAAATTCTTTCCCCTTCAAAAATTCTATGACGCAACTCAGTAACATTCACCTCATGTTACGATGATGTATTAATATTTTTATCTAAATAATATTCTAGAATTGGCAATTATTCATACTGTTTGATGTCGACGTTGAAATGACATTTGTTTGATTACAGAAGTAGTTGTGTGTATCATAACAGATACTAGTTATCAAGAAGTCTGCTACATGCCCATGGTATGGACTCTGGCATCAGTGAAAGTCAATCTGGTGGTAGATTTTTCACTACTGACAGAGCTCCCTGCTTTTTCGTACACTGTGATATGTATGTTAGAGAGCGCAGCGTTGGGGTTTCAGATGATATTATTTCTAGAACGAAAATTCCAAAAATTGGATGCCTCTCTGGTCTTGCGAGAAAATGTGGGCATAAACAACACAACTTCTACCGAGAAATAACACCTTTGTAAAAGTAGACTGTACTCTACAACGATATCTGCCAATAGGATTTATTCTGAGCTTATACACTCAGCGGTACTTCAGGTACTATAGACATTTATTCTAATGCTGTATCTAAAAATTTCGATAGTAACACTCTTAGAAAAAGTTCAAATACATTTGTACTCGTATACGCAAAACATCACAACTTACTGCATTGGTTTTGAGCAGGGACGACATACTTCTTCAAGGACAAAATGTTTTACGAGTTTGACGATTTGCGGATGAAGGTGCGTCCGAGAAGTCCGTTGATGTCAGCGCCATTTTGGATGGGGTGCCCTGACAACATCGCCAACCCTCATCATGCCCCGGACACCTTCAACAGGTCAACTCGAGGAGTTGGGAGCTTTACTCTGGTCGTAACCCTTCTGCTGGCTGGTCTGCTTAGTAAGTCGTACATCACACGACATCGAAGGAGCAGCTCTTTCGACTTCTTCTTGACGTGATGCGTCGTAGTCGCTAGGTGTTCCTATATTATTGAGCTTAGCATGAAATAAACCAACAATATCTTCAGTAAGCGCATTTGCAACTATTGTGAACAGTATCAGCCATGTGAAAAAGAAATGAATAGTTTACTGTGAAATAAAAGTGTT
Source organism: Trinorchestia longiramus (assembly GCA_006783055.1). Taxonomy (NCBI): domain Eukaryota; kingdom Metazoa; phylum Arthropoda; class Malacostraca; order Amphipoda; family Talitridae; genus Trinorchestia; species Trinorchestia longiramus. The sequence continues at coordinate 11,253 of VCRD01004528.1, forward strand.
GGATATCAAAAGTAAAGAAACGGAAGAGCTCCTAGCACCAAGCACATAGAGGACATATTCATGACCCTATAAATTGACAAAATGACTAAATTGACGTTCGTGGTCAGATGATCAAACTATCACCACTCACTATATTTGGAAAGAGAATAACACAAGGACATAAGGTTTATCGATTGATCGTCTCGCTTTTTCTTTAGATATTAGTTTATATTTTGCACGAGATATTTTAACAGCAAATGAACAATATGCCTAGTTCAGTTCCAGAGAAAAGTGCATGTGCTGTGTGACTTCGAGTCTAAATGAGATCTAAAATTGGTGACGACTCTCCTCGAAACCTGATTTCATATTCACCGAGATTTGCAAAGTTCTGTTCTTTATCGTTAGTGAATACAGTTTCTGGGACTATTTGCACTGCAATGTTCCAATTTCACTGTATTCAGTAACATGAATCAACATAACTTCATGAATGAACAAACAGTCAATGCTGCTTTATTGTTTTGTGCCTAATTTTTTTCTTAGTTTCTCGACTTGGATATATAAAGGAAATTAGGGCATGAAGATAAATTTCCAAGTACGCTGTAATGGCTATCAATCACCGTACGTCAAGCGTCGCTACTGAGCTGTTTAGCTGGCATCTTTCGTGACCTGCTCTGCCTGTATGCCTTACTCTTCCGATCAAGTTTTGAAGGATCGTCCACAACTCCAGAGCGCATCTTGGGCCTTTGTATTCACAGTTTGATCTCGTTTTGGAGACCAGCTGATGAATGAAGTCTTATTTTATATTGATATTAACAGCGAAGAATTAAATCCACTCCAGAACGAGTGCTTGATGCAAAAGTGGGTAGCAGTTCATTGTGGCCCCGTGGAGGTGTCCACCTTCTTATTGAGGAAAGCAACACTCCAGTGTGCTGAAGTGGGTGCTCAGTCTGCACCAGACTGGCAGTGTCGTGGTCTTCAGTTCTAGTCCAACAGGAGACAGAAAGGTGGTTAGGTGATGGAATAATAAAAGAGCTGCACCCGCCTGCATTTCGAACACGTGAAGTAATGAAACGTTTCTCGCTGCCTTCCCCTAAAGGTGAGGAAAGATATATTGCAGAGTTTTTTCTTTCTCGTGTGTCTAGCAAACATTGTTTGATAAGGACTGCATGTATTGTACAAAAATGTTTTTGTGCACCCTATAGATGAAATTCTGCAATGTGGGTTTTGGTGACAGATTTTTGTGTAATCGATTAATAACAGTTATACTCGTATGTTCTTGAGACTACGCTACTTATAACAATTCCGGACTTTGTTACAACCAAAAATTTTTGTCTCTCTTTCAGACATCATTTTGTAATACGAAATCTTTGATGGAATTTACAGTTCCATAAGCATAAGCTTGATCTCGAGTCTATTATTATAACTATAGGTTACATTAATCATCGAATATGTGCCGGTGTCTTGCCGCTCCCCACTGTTCTCGGACAATTTCCCCCGCTATTATTATGTAAGTTTCTCATATTTCTGCTATTGCATGATAATTTGTGCTGTGAGATTTCAAATGTTAATGTGTTTTAAGCGACAACCTTACTCTACGAACGACAAAGGTACGTCTGATACTGGACGAGACTTGATTGAAAAGCTCTACTAACGGAACAAATTATAGAAGCCTAGCGGAAATGTTAAAAAAATTATGAAATTTGCTTGACCTAGGCCTGTGTAATACAAGATCCTACCGAAAGTTGTTCTGATGCCATTAAGTTATCTTCAGGATTCCATTATCCTGTTCCACTAAACCCAAAACTGTTAATCGGAAATTCATTGTAAATTTGTGGTGTTCTGCAGAGAGTTCAGGCTCTGTGTTTGTCGGTCGCTCACGCAGGCCGTGTGATCCGAACAAAGTGTTCACGAAACTGTGTGTACCTTCGCCTTTATGTGTCCTGTGGTATACTGCATGTGTGTAGGCGTAGAAGAGGCTTTTTTCTTTCCTTTCGGTTCATTTGGTCGCGTTAGTTCTGGATTATTTATTTCTAGTGGTGTCACGCTTAAATGCCTTTTCAACGCTCACGATAATCATTATTTTTTATGTGTCGTTTAATCACCTACGTTAGTTTCATCTTTCATGTTATGTATGCTTTACATCATTGTTCATTCACATTTATCTTGCGGTCTTAGTGGTTAGGATAGATTTTACAATTACTCATCAATAATATAATCAATAGTTGCAACGGATCCCTGAGAAATTTCCTTATGGTACAGTTCTTTGCTAACTAATGGCTCTATTATTTCTTTAGTACTATTATTTCATGATGTGTTATCATCTACTTCATCCAGTGATTTGTATTATGATCGTTGCATCTAAAGCTACGTGGTGCAGCTTTTCATCTGACGTCTGAACAGCAATCTGCAGTCATGCTGAGGTCAATATCAGGTTGTCAACATGTTTGCGTCTACATGTTTGTTTATTTCTCCAATCAACTACAGTTCTTTTCAGTCATTTGAAGGTTAGAACATTCTTCCACTTTTTAAATGAATTTATTTCAACGTAAACTAATTCCATCAAGTCTCTGTGTAACGATACTTTGAGGAAAATTTCTATCGTTATTACGATCTATCGTCTGAACCAACTGATGTTGAGTGCTTCTTGGGCTCTTGACTGACAGTTTAAATGCGTCTTAGGCCACTAACTGACGGCTTGAACGCGTCTTGGAGGAATAGCGTTCCCCTCGTTAGAGCACGAGTTGCAAAAGAGTTTCAGAATGTTAAATTAAAGCTTAACACGTTGACTACGTGTTGGCACATGTGTGTACCACTATATACGTATTATTTGAAGCGCAATTTTGGACAATCGTAGGCAACATGTAAAAGAATAATGAGTTCCTAGTTATTTATCTTCAAAACTGTCTTTCCGTCGAATGAGATACCTAAAATCTTTGACACTGATGGGCATTAAATTTTATGTTAGAGTTCTATGGCTTCTAGATACACTTGTTCTGCTTACAGTGTACGCTCAAGTTTTCTGTACTTCGATGAGATGGCCCGTTTTGGGAGAAATTTGTTCTGAGAAGCAGCAAATCCTCTCGCTTCACTCTCTTTCCTCTCCCTCCCTCTCGAGTGTGAACTAGAGGGCCTGTAAGCAGACAACTCTGATAACAATAATTGTTTTAACTGACTGCGAATGGACCATAAAAGATTATACTGAATTTACCACAGCGACAACTAGAATGAGAAAGTTTTCTTCTTTTTAATGTTTCCTCAGTGAGTTAGGAACCAATTCAGTTGAATCTTTTTTTATTCATTGATGTTGGCGTAGCTTTGATTAAAATGTGGTAATTTTCAACCTTTGTGAATTTATTGTTTTTAATCTTTATTGAATACAAATAGATTATTCTCAATACTTAGACACAAATAATAATTAGGATCTGATAATATTTAGGCATGTTTTTATCTCACTTATACTCGTGCAAGTAATCAGTGTCTATATATGCAGCTAGATATTCTAAATATACATAAACATTAAGTTGAATGATGTTATTTTACATTTTAAGAGCGTTACCTTGTGTACATTAGCATGCAGAGAACCCAATTCTTTAAGGTCTTGCGTTTCGTGAGTGACACGGAGGCGGAGAGCTGGAAATTCTCTTCGACTTTCCTAAGTCCATGAACAAGTGTGATGTGTTTTATCGTCCTCTGGAGAAGATGACTCAGCCTCGTGCTTGCGTGTCCTCGCGTGTTTGCGTCCCGCTGATCTGCTGCTCTCATGTGTGTGACTTGGCCTGATACTATCGAGCTCGTCATTCTCAAGTCGTCGCACTTTGCCATTTGCGAATTTTGAGTTCTTTTCTTTCATCGCTGGCATCACGTAATTCAAAGTCCTTTTGATGACGTAATATTTTATTCATTTATTTCCCCTCAATTTTTTTTTGTGTATCACATTCATGTTTTCTCATATCAATCGAACTTAAACGTGATATAATATCCCTGGTAACTATATTCTACTCATTGCTAGTTCATACTATTCGCATATTCTATCTTCGTCGATGTTCTATCACTGGTGTGCCTATGTAATATCACTGGTGTGCCTGTGTCCTATAGACCCTACCTGCTGGAAAAGGTTACTTCAAATTCATAACATTAATCTATTTTCTATTATTTTTTTGTTCGTTTAGATCAATATTTCAAGTCTCACTCCACTTCATGGTCGTGATCACCCCAATCCTCACTCTGTCCACAGAATTGAGTCTCCATTACCTGTTCTTCGAATCCCCTTCGTTGGCATCTGCTCTGTTGTGGATGCTTTGCACTTGATGCTTGTAGAGTAGACGTCTTTTCTAGCACGTTTTTGTCTGAGCTGTGAAACACGATTTTATGTTTGAGGCTAGTTGGTATTAATTTATATAACTTTTGATTATTGTATTGTGTGTTGTAGATAACAGTAGAGTAGCGCCTAAATCGACTAGAGCTACAAGTGTGCTGGGACTGCAGCTGGTCAGCTCGTAAGAGCCCCAGGTCTGCGCAGGAGTCACAGTTTCCACACCACGCAGTGTTTCTTGGTCTGGTATGGATGGTTACAAATTTGGTTCAACGGAGATATTACGCACTAAAATTAGCTTATAAAATTTCCTTTATTTCATGAACAAAAATTTTTGTGCTCACTTTACATACATTATACAGTTGTTGTAATATTATTTATGTAATGTTCGCCAATTCCAATGATTGCCAAACAAGCCTTCAGATGGTGCACGACGAGAAAATTATCTTGCGTTTTCGATAAGTCCATTGTATTCTTTTTGCAATGAACTCGTCGGAGGAAAAAACAGTTCAATCAAACTCATTCTAAAAAACTATTTTCACTAAAATACATTTTTTGGCACGAAGGCTTTGCAAAATTCATCGTTAAAACTGTAGAGGGATAGTTAGTTTTCCTCCCTCTCGTTTGTTAAGGCTCTTAACTTATCTTCTTTCGCATGAAAACTCTTTGCAATCCTAAATTCTGAACTGAACCAATAGTATATGATAGAAATAACCATATGCAGAATTGCGGAGTAAAAATTTAATGTTCTGTGTAGTTTTCTGCGTACTAGAAAGGCATTCTGAAGCATGGTGCAGCAAGAGCACAAAGTGACGTGTTTTGCAAGAGGCGACGTGAGTGATCTCTTGAACTGTTATGACGCCTGTCTCTGTCGAGGGAGGGCATCGCTGCATGTTGCTCGACTGGTCTACTAAAATCGTTAAATGATAAGGTAAAAGAAAATTAATGGACCTCTGAATTGTGTATTTATTTGTTTTCAATTTGAAAGATACCAACGCACATAGCAGCATAAAAGTACATTACGGGCACATTTTGTTTAGACCTTAAAAGCCTTTATGATAGAGTGATTGGTTATTTATATTGGATTATAAAGTAGAGTTTATGGCTGAAGAGGTGTAGAGAATGCCGCCTATCATTTATAGGTTTCACGACAGATCATGTGCTTGAGACGCGTAGAGGCAATCTAGTTCTGGTTCAAGTCTATTGTTGAAAATTCTACACGGAATAGGAATATTTTCATTATTAACTGGTTGCAGTTTTATTCTAGATTTTTCAGTTTCATTTCCAATAACCTGGAAAACTGTAGCTAAGACCATTCATAAAATTAATATCCAATTTTAGTATTCATTGATAAAACTGTCATTGCTTTTTTGAAGTATTTTTGGCTGCGAGTTTTTTTAGAAAGATAGGGCGTTTTTTATTATCAATTTTTAGGATTTGCTCGACGCTGTTGAGTATCTCAATATCTAAAACCTGTGTTTTTTCAAAATTTATCGTAAGTTTTTCAAGCTTGATGTGAGTGAAGCTGCTCGTGTACTAACAGAAATAACTTCAGTCAAGCGAAAGACCTGCGCGTAGTTCAGAACGTGGCTGAGTAAAGATCAGGATTACAGTTTTCATCGTCAATTTCTTCACAAGGACTTGAACTCGGCTCTCTTTTTTTTACATCTCACTTCGTGTTATTCACGACTCGTATTTTTTTAACCTTTTGTGCTCACTCGGTCAATTTCATGTTGTATAATTTATTATATTTTTTAATAAATGTCGCCCATTTTACCATGTTTTTTTTGACCTTATAAAATTTTGTATTTTGTGGCTTAGCCAAGTGAGCTGGAGGCTTAGAAATGATGTACTCTATATGAACAGAGGCAAGGCGTAGAAAATTCAAAATTTAAGGAAACACCGGACTCGTGGCGTTCATTGGTGACTAGACTTTTACAGAAAAAAGTTTCAACAGAAAGTAATCGGTGGTTTGTAGTAGTCTGTGGTACTCATCTCTTACTTCATTTAAAAAAAATAATGGTAGCTTTTGCTACAGTTTCAACGGTAGTATATGTTCTCGTATTCCTGTTAAATTTTAAGCTCAGAACTGGGTTAATTGAATTAATTTATTCTTCCTGTAACTGTTGAGAGCAGCTTAAGGGTAAACGGATTACCTTCCCACAGATTGTATTCTGGAATTAACAAATTTTCCAAGTTGACGAGAGCACGTTTGCATTCAGTAGGCTGAACTTCTTCAGTTTGTAAGAGAGACGTTTCTCCAGCCCATTGTTTCCGTCCGTCTGGACGACTAGCATCATTTACCGTGCTAATTAAAACGCGGAATATTCCCAGTGTTCTACAAGCATTAGGTCTCAGCACCCGATGCTGACTAATCGAAAGCACTGACTTATGCGTTGAAATAATAACTCGCCAAAATTAATAACTATAAATTTCTTTGAAGCTTTCATCAGGAAAAATGTTAAAATTTCGAATAGCTGCCGGGAAACTACAGGTTGGTGGTGAGAGATCTGCAGCTGTGCTTACTGCCAAGCAAAACGAAGAATGAATATTTCTATACTATTTTGGGAATCAAAAGAAGAAGGTTATTTCCAAAGTTTACTGAAAGATTCAACAACAAATACTAGACTATCACAAGCGTTTGTTCTACAAAAATCTCACTGACGGGAACGCACGACTTCGTTGCTACAGTAAACTCACGAGTGAGCTAGCGAGGTTATCATTCGCCGGGTTCGCAGCACAAATAAGTTTAAATCTACGTAAAAGGTAAAAATATTCATTCAGTGTTAAATACAATAGCCCCAGTAAACACTGCAGCGTATGAACTATTTTGTGCGAACTATTCTCCCCTAACTACAGAATACAGTTGTATATGATGCTCTGTGATATTTGCGCATTGTCGTAGAAAAAGTTAGACGATACAATAGCTGTGGCCGATGCAAACGAAGATCCTTCATTTTTAGTCAACAATTATACCCAATCCTGCCATCAAGACGGCCAATACCATCGGTTATTAGGGCGTCTGCCTATCAAACTCTGTCATGAAATCAAAAGCGCACAGAAGCTGTTCGTAGCAAGTGAGTCGAAAGTGCAGCGGCATGTTCTTCATTAAATAAGCATCACGCACGCAACTTAGTGACCATCACGTACACAACTTAGTGAGCATCACTTGCACTGCTTAGTGACCATCACGTACACGACTTAGTGACCATCACGTACACAACTTAGTGAGCATCACTTGCACTACTTAGTGACCATCACGTACACAACTTAGTGAGCATCACTTGCACTGCTTAGTGAGTATCATGTACACAACTTAGTATTGGGTAATTTTTCATGATATTTTTTGAAATTTTATCAAAATACTCAAGTTTCGTTTCCAACATAAGGCTGATGTAAATTTCTGGTTGAAAAAAAACTAATCTACGTCAAATTTTGGCCTATTCAAGTCCTCATAAATGTGAGATGTACAAATATAAACTGGTCCAAATCCACTATACAATGCAATAATTTATTTTTAAAAGGCAGGCACTCCAGGAGCAGGATATCTGAAATTGAGAAAGTTGTGAAAAGTAAATCTTAATGACGTAAAGTGACTGTCAATCAAAATACTCGGCCATACTTGCGGAGACAGCAGCGTGCCCCACGCGGGATGGATTCGCCCGACGTGAAGGGAGTAACGACGCTGCCCTTCCGCGTCCCGAAATGAGTGCGTTTTGACGTTGGATACCTGATCTTACAAGTAATTCCTAGGTTAGAAGTCTTAGAACTATGCAAGCATTTTTCTAATCTTCCCAGCTGAAGTTAATAAGCTTAAATGCCTTAGGAGATTCGGTGATGAGGCCACAGCTGACCAGTTCACTATGACACAGACTATGCACTACCTCGGGATATTGCAAATCTCTTAAAAGCCATCTCGATGAATCTCCTGATGAAGATTTCTAATGAACGAAAGCAGGTGAAGGACAGCACGCGCCATTGTACACTACGTTCACATGTTCTACACAAAAAATAATTGTAAGCGTCGAGATTATCCGTCGTTCCTCACTATTAGACAGGAAAATGATTACTTTATACGTAAAAGTTTAGTTGTTTGAAAAAACTCTGAAATAAACACAAATAGAAAGATCGTTTCAGTAGATGCAAGTTGATACTCATCATAAACCTCTTCAATACGGTATTAAATGAGAGTACTGTACTTACAAATTCAAAAATAAAAATCAGAGACATTCACCATATCATACTCCCTAGTCCATTGCCTGACAGCCACACTGGGCGCTGGGGGAAGCTACATACGTGAAAGTTCGTTCACGCGAAGGAATTCCATAGTTTTCTCGTTCAAGGAACATTTTATTCCCATACCTATACTGGTGTCAGTATTATACCTGGCTTGAGCTTTGACGGACTCAAAGCTTTACATTGCAACTCTGAAATAAGCACTTTTTAACTCTGCTACTGCAAAGAAAACATCGTCATATCTGACAAAATTCGCGACGATTTTGTGTTGCATGATGTTGAAAAATATGACAAACTGTTCTACGTTAAAAACATAACTGTCTGGTCCTTGAAAACCTTATTATGCCATTAATCATGCAGATCATGAAGTCTGTTGTACAGCACAAAGATTGAATAGTTCGTGCTACTTGTTAAATACTATTTTTTGAGTCTCAGCTAAGAATTTTAAAACAGTTCTCAGTGCGATTAATGGTTATGTATTTATCTTACTCGGGAATGATCAATTACTCAATTACTCAGCAATTTTTGCTCATTAGAAAAGTGAATTGCGAGCTGGAAAATTTTAGAATTTATCCTAAGGATTATAAGAAATGTTAGTTGTTGGTACTCGTTACCTTTCACTTGCTTTCCATTGCACTCAAGCAAGAAGATATTTTGTATATGTAGAATATTTCCTATTTGACACTTAGGGATGCCCGATATTTCAATTAATATACATCCTACGAATATTTCTTGATAAAATCTGATTACTTCACTTAGATTACGCGAGAGCTGTGTACGCTCAAGAGAACTAGTGTCATTCAAGAAAAAATGTATTTTCATAGTGAGTTCTTAGCATGAACTTCAAAATCTTTGACTACCTTTCTTTCACTCCTTTTAAGAAATATGATCAAAGCAGAAGATATGAAACAGAACATCGTGTGTGTGTCTTTTAGAGCTCGTTGCTTCCCAGCGTGGTTTTTCGGAAACGCGTTCGATAAACGAAAATTTCTCACAGACAAAATAGTAACGATACTGAGCTCCACTGATGCTACTCGTATTTCACGCAAGTGCACTTTGGCTTCTCACAAGTTCTACTCGGTCGATCTTTTTGCGTTGATTCCTATGCCTCAAACGTTCTTACATCCTCTTCCAGAAGAGCGATCGTACAATTAGTTTACTACATTCTACGCTAATCTCAAGTGGCAGAATCAAATAAGCCACTTCAAATATTCATTCAATGTATAAAATATCGGATCACTTCTGGCCTAGTTTCGTACTAAGAAAAAGTCAAACTTCGATCTGAGATTCTAAAGTTCACTTCCATACAACCGGAGTGAACTCTTCCCAGGTCGTGGATAGGGCGTTCGGGAAGGGTTAAAGTAATCGGTTATATGAATTGCGCGCGAATGACTCAGTATTAATTGTGAGCTAATAAATGCATTATTCGACTCATATAATATGTGGGCTTGCTGTGTGCGATCGTTGTTTATGTTATAGCTGATATTTTCACTCCTAGTTAGTACCCAGCCACTGTTAGTACACATCAATGAGCGTCATTAATATTTTTCACTGTTAATATTCATTATCATTTCTAAACCCTGTTACTAATGGTTCTCTGGTTGAGTCACTGATGGTTCTCTGGTTGTTTTTGATGCTGTTCATTATAAACAGCGACTAAAAGTTGTATGGGCCAGTTACTAGTAGTTCTCACTGTGGCCGCGTCGTCTGACTTCACCGTTGACAGCGTTGCTGGCAACTGGAGTTGTACCGCGGGACCGGGATCCAGATCGGGGTACTCCGTGCACGCTACGGAACCGCCGAGACAAATGACGCCGAGTCCGCTTACCTCGCTGTCGTAGTATGGAACGATAAATAATTAGAATCAATGACCTTTTAAACTATGTAAACTCACAAACATCATATGCATATTTCTGTATAATACTTAGTAAGTTTGTTGAACACGTTCTCTCAAAGAGGACAGGTGAATAGCCCCAAGTCATCCTGCTGTATAGAAGAATTCCTCCATGTGAGCTGAAGGTGAACTGAACAAGAATGGGGTCGCTACTGTTCGCTCCTCATTCATGTTTGCCAAATTTAGCTCTCAAGTTTAGGAAAATCGTTCAGAAATGTTCATAAAATTTTATAAGCGTCGGCAGTAAGCAACTTTAGGGAAATAATTTTTTTCAACATAAAAATTCAATATAATTCCTTATTTGGTGAATTACTGACACCAAAATAGATTGGATGAGCATGATAAGTAAGTGAAGGTTATAGATTTTTATTCTAGATACGCATATTCATGATTTATATGTGACTAATACAGCTGCGCTATGATGCCATTATTAAGTACTTGCTACGACGAAGCCAATGGTAATCCACTAAATGGCAAACCATGATGCCTACGATTCAGAGTAATCAAACTATGAATTAACTGTTCTTAAGAACACGTCATTAACTTTGATATACCGGGCTACTCCGTTGGTGTTGTAGGGAGAGTCCTACGTCGTCATTGAAACTCCAACGGACTTGGTGTAACATTTCTTGAGATTCTGCACACCCGGAAATCTGACCACACCAACCATACATACTCGTACATCCTTAAATTACTGCTGATTATTTGTATTAGTTTTACTGGAGTGCTGAGACAACCGTACCTCACTCCGGAGTGCCATCTTGGACTGGTAGGCAACCTTGTCTAGGGCCTCACGAACCCAGAGGGGCTGGTCGGGGACAAGCCACATGAGCGCCATTTTGGCCACGAGGATGAGGTGCTCACACAAAACAAAGATGAGTACCCACTCCACAGGCGAAATGTGGGGGGCTAACTGGCGTAACTTGGGGGACAGGCAAAGTAGTGCGCAGTTGGTGCAC
>VCRD01004529.1:1466-26263 GCA_006783055.1 Trinorchestia longiramus
AGGTCAACACAGGGCTTCACAAGAGGTCAACACATGGCTTCACAAGAGGTCAACACATGGCTTCACAAGAGGTCAACACAGGGCTTCACAAGAGGTCAACACAGGCCTTCACAAGAGGTCAACACAGGCCTTCACAAGAGGTCAACACAGGCCTCGTAAGCTGCTCGCAGTACACCGTACAATTACAACGCTCGCGGTGTCCTGGACCAAAACTTGGAGTAAACAATTCCTCCACTATGTTTAGTGATGCAACTAGGAATGGTTCAACGAATCTCCGAATAACTTAAATGTTTAGAAAGGCGTTGCTGCTATGAAATCATCACATTCACTGTATCACAGTTTAAATCGAACAGATTAAGATCTAATACGTGTAGTTACATATAAATATTTCTTAATATATGTTGCAATTTTTCAACGTCTAAATCTCCCATAAACTAAAATTTCCATTTTATCCATAATTTCAACATAAAACAAGAACGACAAACATTGCAAGTGATTGCTCTACAATCTATTTTGTTGGCTTATTGCTCATCGTGAGTAGTTAGGTTGCCTGATCCCAGCACAAGAAGTATCATAAATAAACATTGTCAGTCATAGCTGGCATCCCAGAGGGCGCGGTGTTGTACAACAGGTGCTTCTCGAGATACGTTCAATACCGAACATAACATCAGTTTTGGTTTCTCTTGGCGTACGTTAGATGTTCAATACGGGTTTATGTTCTCATATTTGCGTTGTTGGCTGAAGCGTAATTTGATGCAAGCTCTGTAAGAGAGAAATTACTTCGGTTACAGCAATTTCTTCATTCATTTGTTTGGCCGAATAATAGAAGTAGTACCTTTTAATATTAGGAGTTTTAGTCTCAAAATAACAGTCGATAGACTTCTAATATAATACTACCGTCAACATAATAGAACCCCCCATGAACAAATTAAACTGAATCACTCCCCCCTCCTCGAATAATAAACACTTCCAAGGTACATGTTTAAATAATACGTCCGGAGTAGACATAACGAGTTTTAATTATCATGCATTTGAAGGAAGAATTTACCGGAACAGATTCTCAGACCTAATCAGAAAGTTTACGGATTTAACTCTAACTGTTAATAATCTATTTACCTAAAAGTCTACGGATTTAACTACCAGTATTTAAGGGAGAAACCCATAGTAAAAACATGAGAGAAATTACGCACAAAATACACATATATTTATTTATTTAAGGAGACACCTGATGTTTTACTAAATAGTGTTGGTAAATGAAATGTGTGTTGAAGGGCGTTTGTTAACGCTGTACAAGGGTGTCAGGCAGGTGTGGGTGCTGCTGGGGGCGACAGGCCTATACACGGCCTACCTGGACGAGGGGAACTGCCGTCAGTTTCAAAGCATCGCAACATTCAATATTGAAGCCGCGAGTACTACGCTTGATCTAAGCTCTCATTACGCTCAGAAACTATCGTGTAGCGCAGTTGAGGCAACATTTTTGCGGTTTTTGCACCTATATTCACACCATAGTGGGGATAAATTGAATTTACATTGCCCTGAAAGCAGAAAGCATGGAACTTTACACATTCAACTGCAGCATTTCTGTCTTTCTTGCACGCTCACAGTCTCGTTAATTCCAATTGAAGCGACAATGTTCTCAGGCATGAATGCAATCTAAAGCCGAGTGAAGGTTAAATAATTAAAGGCAGGTTAGGTACTCCCACCGCTCGTAGATTAGTTCTGTACGATTCTCAAACTCACCGCCCTTTACCAGGTATTTCTAAGAATACTTCAAAAAATACTGATAAACGAATTGTACAGGCAATGCATTTCAAATATTTTTTAAAGACGAGTTTCAGCATCTTTCCGAGCGAGAACGAGATGGAAGAAGGTTTAATATATCGTTCATTCAGTAATAAAACCCAAACCACGACAGATTACTGCAAATATTTTGAGTAATGTCGAGAAACTTTAAATTTATTTAACGCAGAGCAGAACTTAAAAATGTTCAACAAAAATTGTTATTAGAAAACATACGTTCCATTATGTTTTACTTTCATAGTATTAAATATGTTACATTGATAATAAAATGTTTTTTCCCTGGAGTCAGGAAAGCGATCCCAGCACGCCTCCTCCGCCTCCTCCTCCCCCCTGATCCTCAGCACTGGCGGGACTGCATTCAAGAGTTGCAAAATAATATTTTTCTATCTTTTACACAAACTGCGTCTAAATTTTTTTTACCTCAGTTCAATCAAAATCAAAGGAAATCGAATAAACTCTCGAACACTAATACAAAATACATCAAAAATATTCAGTTAATATTTTTTGGGTCGATTTTCTTGATAAATGAATTAAAGAATAATAGTTTCCAATATTACTCAAGGCTGCTCGATTATATCCCAATATTGCATGGAAATGTAGCGACCTCGAGCGTTTTTCCCCTGCGAACTTGAACAGCCTTTAGAGAAAGAGGCTTTATAGCCGCCTCGCTTCTGTCAATCACTGCATGAATGCCAAATGTAAGGCAAGCTGTGACGCTACTTTAAAGGTTCAAACGAACAATTCATCTGATGCACAAGGCCTTGATGTCTTCACGTATAAAGTTTGATTGTCATAAACTACAAGTAATAAATATTAACAGTTAAATTTCGTGCTATCAGGGTACACAGAACATTTTCACAAAATCGTTGCATAGTCTGACACTTTTTCTGAAATTAACTGGGCAGAAAGTTGTAAAGTTTGCACAGAGGGAGCAGCTCTCAGTGGCCCCACACGCCCCCGCGTACTCCCAACGCCCCGACCATCGAATATCAGTAGTGCATTTTGCAACATGCAGTTTGTACAGAAATCCTCACTTCAAGGCTGCTGGAATCGTATGAACAAAAACTAACACAAAAAGTTAATTTATAATTAAGAAATATTTTCAGAAGCGGCTTTTCAACTTTCTGGGTAAGTTATTTTCCGTACGGTACAGTGGAAAATACTAAAAGTACGGTGCTAGCTGCATGAACTATCTCCATTAACACCATCACTTCATTACTCATGTCTCAAATTATGAAGGTATGCAAGTACCTTCTCTATTTTTACGGCATTTATTACAAATAATGCGTCATTTGTGAATTTTTCCAAAATTTGGCATTATACGTTTACAATTTTTCAATCTAGTTATATATTGTTTTGAACAAAAAATCGTCATAACAATGTTTCACAAAAAATGTCTTTGAATTTCAGTCGCAAGCCATTCCATCAGTCGCAAGCCAACAATTCGATTTCATAGCCACTTCTAACTCAGCATTTTCATTTGCTTACAATTTTTTCTAAGCCCATGATTGATAGATGTAGCTCTGAATAATAATTACAACATTGATATGTGATGCATTCTGTGTATTAAGTAGTGATTTGAACGTGTTACAAAAACTGTTGCTTATAATAAACACCCAAAGTATCTTCTTCCTCAATCATAACAGCTTTCTGACAAGTGTTAGAAGCCATTAAAACCATGTCAAAATCTCAGAGTACTATAAATATGTACGTCATACAGTGAGTACCAAACCATGTGCGTCATCCAGTGAGTACTATAACTATTTGCGTCATACAGTTAGTACCAAGCTATGTGCGTCATGTACTTCCATTCCATGTGCATGTACTTTCATTCCACCTACACTCGATACAGTACGTTACTGGCACAATAGATAGCGCAACAACTTCGTGTGTAGTACCTGGAACGTTGGTACGAAGCAGAGCGATTCCCTGTTAACTTTGAGAACGGACTAACGCCCAACACAGCCCACTACGGTCATCTGCATAAATTATGCTTGTCACATGCCTGCCCCAAAGTCAGATGAAGGTCCAAACATGCGATTTCATCAACATATAACTTCCAAAAAATGTCTAAGTCCAATTCAATATAATGATGCATAAGCTTTCCCTCTTGTGCGATGCTTCAAGTATCGTTCCGATAATACATGGATTGCTGTCAGCTCTGTACGAAGTGCAATGAAATTATGAAACCTCCGATGTTTTTTCTGAGAACTGAAAACAAAAACATGAGGTTTGTTTTGAAATACGGGTGCACTCGTTGTGAACACGTGACGACCATGACTCTAGCCGCAGCAACTCGAATGTGAACTCTTTTTGACAACGTGTAAATATGACGGGTAATTATTTGTTTTCTGCATTTGAATGGCGTGACACCGATTAAACTTTATCGCCAGTTGAGTAAGACGTGTGTTGATGGCGACATATATGTGTCTCATGTGCATTCGTGGGTGAAACAGTTCAATAAAGGTAAAACGTCGCCTTCGCACCTGCCGGTCTGATTTCATGATCGAATGAGTAGAGAAAGTTGTTTTGAAGAATAGTCAAATGAGTCTGGAACATATCTCCTCCAAAGTTGGCATTTCTAAAAGTTCTGTGCACACAATCCTACAAGACCTGAAACCCGAAAAGTGTCATCCAAGCTGGTGCCACGAATGCTGACGGACGACCACAAGGCTGAGCGTGTGGCATGTTGCCAAGTTATATTGATGTAGAGGACAGCATGAATGGAACTTTTTTCCTCGATTATGACAATGGACGAGACATAGATACCACTGTTTAATCCTGAAATGAAGCGCTAGCTTACTCAATGGAAGCACAGACACCATTTAAGTATCAAAAACAGTCCTCACTCTCGCCGCTGCCATTGAAGTTCTGTGAGCTGTACAGTGCTGTCATCTCCGTCACAAACTCGCAACGAGTGCAGGCGTATTTTAAAATGAACCGCATGTTTCTGTACGTTTTCAGTCCTGATTAAATATCAGAGGTGCTGTAACTTGAACGCACTTCATGGAGAAACTCATGGATTTGAACAATACGTGTGGAATTTGTGTATTCATTTATATTATTGCACATTCATATAAATGATTTTCAGCATACGATTACATTTTTCAACTCCGACAACAGTTATGTCGTTAGTTCTGTACGAAAAATGTAAGATTCAACAATTTGAGCTCATAATGAAGCCTTTTCAATTACAATATACACAGTTATACACACACAGTAACCAAACAAACAATAAATTAGAGCCCGTCATTGAGATTATGAAGTCCCCATAAATCTTGTGAACATACAATATAAGAAAATATACAATCCTACTTCGTACATCTTCACCCATGGTATTTTTCTATTTTTGTCTTCTTTTATTTTATCAGTCACGAGCAAGAAAGAAAATTAACGAATTTGAACTCAGTGGTGAGGTTATTGAAATTTTTTTACGGCAAATGATTTTTCAATGACAGTAAATAAACTAAACTAGTCCTAAAATTTGTAGACCAAATCGTGCAGCGCTTTCAAACCGTGACAGGTTGCATCATGACAGCAGTGTATGCAGACGCACACAGGGGTTCAAATTTATCCACACGCTAAACACTGACTGCCTCGTCACTCATGTGTGGAACAGTAATGCTTTCTTATCTGGCATGTAACCCGGATGTGTGTAACATTTGTCTTATCTTTTATGTCCTTGTCTCACTGATATTTATGATATAGCCTACAACAAAAAGTTAAAAAAAGATAAATGACTTGAAATACTGTTTTCACTAATTTCCCAAACCGTTTTCATTCTCACACCATCTGAATTTCATTTATCAAAAAAAGATTAACGGGAAAATGCTGACCATAAATCTATTTGCTGTCAATGTGTCAGAAACGCGCTCTTGCACCTCTCTGCTTAACACGCCTTCCATGCCCCCTCACCTGACACGCCTTACATGTCCCCTCACTTTACACACCATGTGCCCTCACTTGACACGCCTTCCATGTGCCCTCACTTGACACGCCTTCCATGTGCCCTCACTTGACACGCTTTACATGTGCCCTCACTTGACACGCCTTCCATGTGCCCTCACTTGACACGCCTTCCATGTGCCCTCACTTGACACGCCTTCCATGTGCTCTCACTTGACACGCTTTACATGTCCCTTCATTTTACACGCCTTAAATGTCCCCTCACTATACATACTTTTTATCTCTCCGTCACTTCACACGACGGCAGCAAACGGTAACATTAACGTAGTAAACAACACTGTCCCTCCCGACAGTTCCCTAGCAACGGTGAGCGGAGAAGGAATCCCGACATCCGTGCCCGGACAGCTCATCGTTGTGTTTCCTAACGAGGGCGTCGGCTTCTACAACGTGCTGGACACCGACTACGAGACCTACAGCTGCATGTACGCTTGTCAGCTGGTAAGAAGTTCTGGAAGGTCCTAAAGTCTTTCAATTTAGTTATAAAAAAACATAAAATGAGTTTTCGAGTGTTGTGTAATAACAATACTCGAGATATAACATGAGACCACATAAATCGCATCCTCTACTGAAACATTTTTTCAGAGAACGTAAATTGACTACACTTTATCGGAATATCAAGCCTAAACTCAGAATAAGACTACAGAATTCAAACAAATTTCAAATAATTTCAATGTCGAGGATATAAAGACAAAATGTTCGTACGCTGTAAGTTTCTGTTAGCATTGTGTAATTAAAAACTAAGCTATTTTGTGTTCCACTAGGTCAGACCGCGAACACATTCGTCACAAGAGAGTGAACGCTGAATTATTCCTACTCGTTCCAGAGTGTGGAATTACTGTCATACATGCGGGTACGCATTATGATGCGTAAAGTGAAATGCATCAAGTATGCCGTGAAGCTTAAAGTGGTAAATATTAGCACATTGATTAAAAAGGAATTCTAATTCCTTCCACAAGTAAAATTATCCATTAATAGCTTCATGTGCATTAAGAATGCACCATGACTATCAAAACTATGTGTCTGACCATCAGACTTTCATTCAAGAGTTTCAAATATTGAATTCATTGGTTTTGTGTGAGGGCATTCATTCCAAATTATTTTACAATATTGTGTTGAAATTAAGTAATCGTAGAACAATCTGTCAAGAAATAACTTGCCCATTCGACTATATGAGAAATAATTTACTTGGAAACTTCAAATTGCCGTCTACTGGAACATACCCTCTTATCCATAACCCACGGATGATAGTAAGCTCACACAATCACAGAAATTAAATTAAATCATTCAAATCAAATTTTCAGGGATGGACTTCAAACTAAAACTCAAAAATGTCCCCTCACTATGATTAGCGTGAATCAAATATTAATGAGTTTCTTTGACACAGATTATAGAGTACAGGAACCAGTACGCATGGGTCCTTTCACGGGAAGTTACGTTGGCGTCCGGTATACTGGCGAGATATTTACTGTCGAGTATTCACGTTCTCTTCGACAATTCACGAGCAGAAGTTATGAACAGCCATGTGTCAATAAGAATGACTAGAAAATAAGTTACTTTAAGATATAATAATAAAAACTATTGAGTTACGCGATTGTGAACGGAAAATAATTCTAGAATTTCGAAGAGTAGACAGCATGGACTTGAAAAAATAACTTTCAGAATGTGAACCAAATGAGATTCAGGAATGTAAAATTCGGCGCTTGTTTTACAAACAACATTTACCCAAATAAATGTTTGTACAACATACTCCATTACACAATGCCCAAGTATACCATGAAGTCCACCACACAAATGTGCGCAAGTGTACTACGAAGTGCACCGCATAAATGTGTGCAAGTGTATCATGAAATGAAAAGATTCACCAAAAATACACCGCATAAATGTCTACAGAACACAAGTCTACAATCAATCACAGAGCCCGCCACGCTCCGCGACCTCCAGCAAAACCTGAAATGAACGATCATACGTTCACTGCAACTGAGACCGCGCAATTGAAATCTTCAAAGTGGCCAGATTGCATGCAAACTGACGAAAAAACCGAACACAGAAAAATATCTCGTGTTTTCTTTGTATTAAAATTGCAAGTATATAATAACGAAGGAAACTTCCTGAACAAACGTGACTGCAGGAACGAGTTTTTTTTAAGATATTTTACACTGAAGAAAAAAGCTTGATACATGAACGCAATCACAGTATACAGTAAACTATCGACGAAAAAATAATACTGTGAAATTTCAAATTACTATCAATATAGTAACTACAATCATTGTTTAGCCACAATATTCTTTCAATTAAATTAATAGCAAAAGTAACACCACATAACACTTCATAAGGTGCAACCTGTCACAGTGGTAAAAAACTTAGGAATCCCGATTACGCAGATGAAAAAGGTAAAGCGAAAAATAAAAATAAACTAAAAAGGAGGACAACCCTGCTTGAAGTCGGTTGCACGGTACACCGGCTTCCCCGAGAGACGTGGAGAAGATGGTAAGAGAAAGGAAACCCACAATATACTCCTGCAACAAAAAGTATTATTCTGCGGTAACTAGTGTCACCACTGAGAACCGCTTAGTCGCTTGGTTACACTGACGAGGACAGTCACTGCCACCACACTCACCCGGAAGGATTTCTGGAATCCTATGCATTGAAAGTCATCAAAAAACGCTAAATTCACGAGAGGAACATAAGGACAATCTCTTTCTGCAACTACATAAAAACATTGAGTAGCTACCGTCTCACTTAGATTAACACTATTTTACTGAATAGCGCTCCTAAGACTATGGTTTTATCATAGATTGCAACATTTTAATATCAACCAGAACCTAGAAGTTTGTTTAAAAATACCTAGAGGTAACAACTTAGAAAACACCAAAGATAAAATTTGCTGCCTAATTTTGAAAATGTTGCAAATAATTCTCCAGTCCGGAAACTCTTCATTGCAAACAATTTGAAGTTTTTCTGCCCTGTGCGCTAAAAATTTTATCTAATTAGCGACTGAGTTCATGAAACTCTCTCGATAAAAGAGGTTCAACACACGTGCATTTTGAGTGCGATGGAGTCACCAGAAAACTATCGCAAGTTGCGCAGACCCAAAGTTCAACACAAAAGCTTTCCGGGAAATCAACATTAAACGGACTTATAAGTGAGCCAAGAACAATCCGTAAAAATAGAGCTCACAATCGAGCGTTAGAAGTTGCAGTGCACTGCAATTCCCGTGCGCAGCATGGTATTTTTTTAGGGAACAGTTAAGGCAATTATTTGGTTACTTTGTGACGTCAAAAACTAAATTGGACACATTTGATAACAATAATATTAGCGATTTATGCTTCAAATTTTTCTTGTATCCAGGTGACCGCCGAGGCCATATTCTCTTCATAAGACATCGACGTGAGCATCTTCGAAGAGATCTGACAGGGCGAACACTGCACCTACGTCACCAATGCCTTGTAAGTCGTAGATATTTGACATACTCTACCTCTGTTGACGATTGCAGTTACTCAATGACTGACACGAGTAAACCTTCAATTACAACCTCGTTACCATAAGATTTTATTATGTTCACTTTATTTATTACCTCAAATAAGCAATGATGAAGCACCGACTTTTTTTCCTGGACAATTTCAAACTTTTGATGACTTATCTTTACTTTGTTATGGTCGTAATTAAGTGCGATACAAAATAAGTATATTCTTATGAGGCTGTTAAAATATCTACTAATAGTTGGTCAAGGTACTGCAAATTTTGCTATTACATATTTTAATAAAATAATACAGGAATTAGCCATACCTATTACCTTTTATTTTAAATATCTGTTAAACAATTTATCGAGCAGCAGAAGAAATTAAACTATTTAACTGGTGAACTTACAACAAATGACTTATTCAACTAAAGAAGAAACAAAACTAATTCAAAGGATACACTTAATTTTCCTATGAACTACACCAACCTAAATTTCAAAAATAACATTTGAGGCTTGACAGGGTACATGTGAAAGTGTTGATGGAATTCGTCGTGGTCATGACGTGGGAAATTCTTTAATAAATCCCACATAACGTTACTGTAACATCCGTTAAAAGGAAATTGTCTTCTTTTCCCATTCCAGTATTGCATTATGGAGGATGCTGCTACAATAATTGCATCAGAATATATACGTTTGATGATTTTCGGCCACGCGTGAGACGCCGCTGAGAAACGACATTTCTTTCTCGTTATATTTAGAGCGCCGGGTTTGTGCACTTCACGCATCAGAAGGCTTTAATTATGGGAATTGTATGCACTAGCATGTCACAATGAGCTAAAATGTTTACTGCCAATATCATTCATATGACAAACAGTATTCTAGAATCTGAGATAATAACTAACTCTTCAGTATGTACGTATCAAGGTGATACACGAACATCAACAAAACAGCAGTTGATCCCATTATTTTATTTATTATTTATCATATCGCATTGCAAAGAAACAGTCAAAAACACAAAGACTTGTGATTCATGAAAATTACAATTGTGTAACGTCATATGAACATGAGATTACGTGGTACCACACAACCAAACCTACACCAGTTATTCTCGATTTTCAACAACACGAGTAGTAATATAAAAGAGCCTCCGGACACGATTCCAGTTATGACGTAAATTTCCATAAGAAATAAAAAATAAAAAAAATAATATATATAGATATGAAGTTTCCCATTATTTTGTTTGAGATTACTGAACGATCACATTGTTTTACTTCAATTCCTTTTACTTGTTTTGTGATCATTCAACTCTATTCGAATTTTGCTCGGAGGCTTTTTATATTACTACTGTTTTAGTTTTACAATAGATACTATTAGGTTATTACAAAAATAATGGCCGATTTCAGAAGCATGCATTTAATCCTCGGTAAATGAACAATAAAGATGTTAAACTTAGTCAAAATATGAACCCTGAGCAGCTATGCATCTCTGCCATCGGACTACGAGATTATTTATCCCTTGTTGATAAAAAGTTAAGGGCTGTGATGCAACAAAATCTTTGAAGGTTGTTTCCACCTCTTGTATAGACCTAAAAGTTTTACCATCCAAAAATGTGCTTAAGTGCTTGAATAGATGATGATCAGTAGGTGAAAGATCTGGAGAATATGGAGAATGTGGTAAACTCTCGTATCCCAGTTCTGTGAGTTTCTGGACGGTCATTCTTGCAACATGTGGTCGCGCGTTATCGTGGAGCAGAATTGGACCACGTCGATTCACTAATGCCGGTCTCTTTTCGCTCAATCGAGCATGTATAACAACGAGAACATTGCAGTATCTCTCTGCATTAATGGTCTCATTGACTCCCAAAAAACTGTAGTGAATAACACCTATTGCAGACCACCAGACAGTCACCATAATCTTTTTCTGGTGCACCATTGGCTTTGGGAAGTGTTTGGAGGGCTCATCACAATCGAGCCCTTGACCTGATCGTTTACGGTTATCATAAAGGACCTACTTTTCGTCACAAGTGACAATTCGGTCACGAAAGGGATCGTTGGTGTTGCGCAGAGAGAGCATTGAGCACACTTCAAAACGCCTAAGCTTTTGATTCTCATTGAGCTCATGAGGAACCTGCTTATCGAGATTTTTCACCCTTCCAATAATCTTCAAATGGCGCGAGACTGTTGCAATGCTGACACCAAGTGTCTGAGACATTTCTCTAACACTTTGACGTGGATTTTGCTCAACAACCGCATGCAATTGCTCGTTCTCGAGACTACCCAAACGTCCTCTACCCTCTTCATCTTTAAGGCTCTCATCACCACTCCGGAATTTCCCGAACCACCTTCGTACTGTCCGATCCCTTGCGGACTTCTCCCCATGCTCGGTTGATATTGGCAGAAGCTTCGGAGGCGTTGTGCCCAAGTTTGAACTCGTGCAACATGAGTAGGCGAAGGTCATGTTTTGTCCTGTTCATCATGGAGGGATTCTATCCTTCAAAATTATGTTCTGTCTGAAAAGAAGTTACACAAAGATGGTTAAAATTACAGAAATATTTCCCCAATAATGGAGGTAGATCTTTGTTAACCACTATAAAACTGTACGGTACTTCATACATTTCATTACACAGTTCTCCGAACTCATGGAAAGACATCACAAGCAATATAATCAGTATGACGGTTTTTCATATCAATGAGAGGTAACTCAAACAAAATTAACACGTTTGCTCTTATCCTATTTTTCTTGATTGGCTGATGTTATGCTTGACTCGCGATTCTTTATCATAGCTTCAACTTCAGTACTAGAAGCTGCTAGTTCATACAACCGTTACGTAGACAGCGAAGTGGTAATAACGCAAAATCACAAATATGCACATTCAATTGAAAGAGTCGTCCCCTTCAAATCCACACATCTTAACAGGGTATGTCTATGAGCACTCAATTTATCCCACAGATGGTTTCAGACAAGTCTAGCTGGATTCCGGCACGACAAAATACCAAAGTCGTGATCCCCTGTTGAAAAACCCGAAGGCATTCTTGGGGGATTGAATCTGCAGCTGAACTATGGAAAGCGAGAACGCTTCTAATACGCTACAGGTCACCGGCATGAAATTATGAGTTTTAGGGCTATTTCCCCTGTTTTTATCTCAGTCTGAGAACATTTTAGTCGAATTTATACTAATTATACCTTCTTATCTTATTTTTAATGCAATGATAATTTTCAATTTCGATAATACATGGAAGATTGATCTTGTACGATTACCATTACAACACCTAATTTTAAAAATTGTTGTTTCGTTCTTAATTCAATGTTAACATAGACAATTTTGAAGCCATTGAAGAAAAAACGTGAATCAGGGCTTAGGATTCAAACTCATGTTTGTACTGAGGTGGCAGTGCTATAAAACTAGTTATGCAAGTCACACCAGGTGAAGTGACCTAGGTCTATAGATCGCAGATGGGGGTGTGTCGCTTTGATGGCGTAACAGTACGGCTTTGAATGAAAAGTAGACGTGTCAATGCTAGCGTATTATTGTAATATATCATTAAAAAGATCTATTGTAAAACTAAAACAGTAGTAATATAAAAGGGCCTCTGGACAAAACCCGAATAGGATTAAATGATTCCAAAACAAATAAAACGAAATGAAGTAAAGCAACGTGATCATTTAGTAATCTCAAACAGAATAATGGGAAACTTTATATCTATATATATTACATTTTTTATTTTTTAATCTCATATGGGAAATTTGGGTCATAATGAAAGTTGTGTTCGGAGGCTATTTTATAGTACTACTAACACGTACGCCAGTTATTTCAGATTTACAACCGCACATACATCAGGTATTCTAGATTTGCAACCACACTTACACCTGTTCTTCTAAATTTGCAATCACACTAACACTAGTTCTTTCAAATTTACAACCACATCTACGCCAATTATTACTGATTTACAGCCTACACCAGATATACAAGACCTGAAACCGCCGTTATATCAGATATAGAACACATACAATTAACATACCAAACTTAAAGCAATACATCAGATATGCTAAGAATATTTAAAAAGGTCCTTCGCACCGGTATGATGAAACCACCATGCATCAACTTTTTGAAAGAAACAGTCCACAATTGAAGGGTGGACAGCACTAGTGGACTACTTGCATTTTTTCCCGTGGTAAATATAATATATTTTCCACGGGAAAAAATGCAAGTAGTCCACTCCCGTGCTGTCGCTAACACAGCGCAGACAGAGGCGATTACGATCCAGTAGTTTACTATATGAAGGGTGGACAGCACTGGTGGACTACTTGCATTTTTTCCCGTGGGAAAAAATGCAAGTAGTCCACTAGTGCTGTCCACCCTTCAATTGTCAGGTAGCAACGAACATATTTCTGATACATTGATTATGACAGTACACTGAAACCTCGTTATTTTCCCTCTCATTATTGGCATGGTTTGTCACTTGTAGTGTTTTTCAGCATTTCTTTGTTTTCAGTGTTGCCCCATTATAAATGTATTTTGATTGACTTTTTTCGCAAGCAGAAACTTCAAATTTTAAATTACTACTTTAATTGCAACATATTACTAGACTCGAGTAAAGTTCTGAATTTCTTATACACACGAGACCAAAACTTGAAACATAGATTTGATATTGTGATTAAACCTGACTAGACTCAGACAAATTCAGTTATTGTAGCGAGACAGGAAATAGAGCGCCTGTACTGCACATAAACGAATAGTCTGCTTTACTACAGGTCTCAGCAGTTTACTATATTCACTTCCCTCACAAACAACACGATGCAGCACACATCATGGCTGCTACATATTCAAAGTACGAAATCTGTAGCACTTCAACTTTGGTTAGAGTAAGCACGAACAAAACAAGATTTCAAAGTCATATAGAAGAACAACTGCGGTGCCACAAGGGAGATCAAACGACGGCTTTGCTCATGAATTTCGTACGTACAACATTCACCCATCAGGCAATTGCAAGGCCCACATGGGACCCAGTTCTGTTGACAGCTTGTACGCCGTTTCATTTTAGTGCAAGAAATCATGTAGTTCGACACATCTTTAAATTATTGCCATATTGAAGAGCCGAACAATTTCATCTTCACAAAAAATAGATACCATGAGGATATACCTTCCGGTATATTATAATTGCAAGGATCCAATTAAGTTGCAATACTTGTGCCTTGATAGTCCAGCAAAGTTTGCAGAGGTGCATAAAAGTGTTCAGAAAATATATTGAGAGAAACATTCAGTAATTACCAGAGACAAAAAAACCTAAATGACCAGTGAGTGAAAAACAAAGTTATAGCAAATGTACTCGTACGACTCTCGAGTAAAGCATTAAGACTGAAACAGTGGCGAGTACGATCGCTACTGGAAAAAGATACTTGATATATCCTGTAAGGCCCAGTACTTGCATTCAAAAACTATTTATCACGAAAGATAACTCGTCATGAGAAAATAGAGAAAATATTAAAAATAATCCAAGTTCTATAAATCAAATGAAATAAATTGTACAATAAATAATGGGCCCTCTCTAATCGATACAAATGAATGAACAAATAGTAAGTTCAGGCATAGACAGTTAAATTTATTTGGAATTTATTGAACTCCAGGGTGCTTTGCGCGGATTTGAAGCCAGGCTCAACCCTCGATTATTCTTTAGATCTGCGATTCAAGGCTGGGAAACTATCTTGCAGTTTAAAAAAAAGACTAAATAGGAGAAAATAAATCCTAAATTACATGTAATCCTAATATTATGCGCAACCATGTGGATGTAAAAGATATAGAAAAGAAAATAACCAATGCAAAAAAACATAGACCAAATATCGGATATACAGTACATTACTAAATTTAATACTAACTGATGTTGCAAATATTATCGCTCTATTTAGATTCGGTTTGTACTTTGCAAACTGCTTCCAATAGCAACTTCATATAGTTCTACTGGTATTTATTTGTGACTATTGCCTTCGATGCTGCATAAAATGCTCAGTCCAATGATCCTATCAGTAGAAGTACACTCAGGCCAGCGCATGTCTCCCTTGCACAATAGATGAGAATACGGACGTTTCTGCTCGAAACACTGCGAGAGATCAAAGTCCATCAGTTTACCTCACGCAACGACAGGGCACGAAGTGCTCGTGGCGCTGTGTTTCTCTTCTTCACTTGTAATGAAGATGGAAAGAAAATTAACTATGATAGGTACGTCTAGTATTTGAATACAGAAAGCGAAAATAAATTAACTGCTTACAAAATAACAGCTAATGTAGATGAAACTCTTATTTAGATAGGACACAATTTTCTAGAGATATATCCCACATTCTACGTATTAATCAATAAACTCAGCCAAATGAGGAAAAAATAGCAGTTTTTAAATCTGTGATATACATTCGAAACTTTCTGCAAATAAATATGGAAAGAAGCCCTGAAATCAACACTTTGTTTAATAATTCGAAAACAGTTTTGATGTGCGAGGTAGACTTGCGGATACACATCAAGCAGAAGATGAGTTTGCTTCAAGAAATTGTTCTACTCTACACAGACCAGAAATAAAATCGAAGGCTGGCACTTTATTTGGGTTCTATTGTTTTAATATTTTCAGACAATAATGTCCGTAAGCGTTGTCCGTACGGTTACACACAATACTGACAATATAGTGTTTGAAAAGCTTTTCAGCTATAAAATATCTACCATCATTTATACTGTACGATAAATGAGTTCCTCACAACACGTTTCACTCATCTCTTATTTAACCATAAATGAGCGAAACCTTGGTAATTTTCAACAGAAGACAACAATTCAAGAGAGACAACTGCGAAACTTTGAGCTTGTCTCGAGGGCACATGATTTTAATATAAACTAAAATTCTGTTCTCTGACATTCTGCACTCTCGCTAAAAATAACCAAGAATTGTCTGAAGAGAACTGAAAACTAATGCTTAAGTAGAAACCGTAGGAACATTGTGCACACGGACTTTTAGCCAGGGGTAGTTCAAAGAAAGAAGCAACTTGTGGACACACAGGAGTAAATTTAAGAAACAGAATGAGGAGAAAAATAGACTGGTGTTTTGGATTATTTTAATACTACAAAGCTTTAGGAGACTTCCACGTGACCAAACACAAACAGGCTGTCAAAGTGCGGCCTGGATATTCAGGCACAAGTATATCAATAAAATCAACAAACTCATGTCATGAAACATGAGTGAAAAAAGCAATTTTAAATTTCTTATTGAAAACTTTTTTAAAAAAATTACTTGTGACGAAAATCAATAATAATTCTCAACATTATACTGCATAAGTGAATGGAACATGATGCAGAATGGCAAAAAAACGCCAAACATATGTAATGTTTGTAAAGTGTCAATCATCTACGCAATAAATACTTCGTTCCTTTGATCAATTTAATGCATTCAAGTTTTCTTGACAAGGTAAAGAAAGCTGAATGAAGAACTGATTTTTGAACAATTTTATTGTAAATCTTGAATCGTCGAGGCATTATATACAGTATTTTTAATTGTTTCATTATATCTAACTATTAATGGCACAGAAAAGAAAGCTAATGTGAGCGTCATAGCAAGAGAGTGATGTAGTGTCGGGGACCTCCATTGCGCAGCGTCGCAACTGCAAGCTACGGGCGCAGGTAGAAACCGGGTCTCACAAAAATTCAAATACATGTTATCATTATTTATTGGTATTCACAATACTAGTTGCAGGCATTAGATAGATGTTCTCTTTATATTGTATACGTGAATGAAACTCACTTTATAAAGGATACGTCTTTTATTCTAGGTTGTATTCTAGAAACCAATAAATAATAAAATTTTTGTTTGTTTTTTCTAGGTCACCGTACAGTGAACGCAGATTTGAAGGCATGTGGAGGCTAACAAGAGTTCCTGAAAAGAAGAAATTTATTCGCAATATTTTTGGCATTATTAGATGTTTTTAAAGAAAATTATTCGCCAGTAAATTTAATGCAAGGAATGTTTTTGGTCTTGTTAGGAGAAGAAGCTTTTTAAAGATGAGAAAGCTCTTTAGTTAGCTTTTATTTTGGTCTTGGTAACTAATGACAGTAATAATAAGCGAACCAATTTAATAGCATCAAAGTCGCTACATCTTGTCAGTATAAAAAATTATAACAACTGATGAGTTTTTTTCGAGTATAATAGATGATTTACATGATCAACACAAAAAAACTACAAACTTTATCTAGGTTTTCACGCTGGAAGGGCTAAAAAATGAGACTACTTTGTGCTTCAACTTGAATATTGTTCAGGTAAAACTAAATAGGGAAAAACAGCGTCGACGATGATGAAAATGGACAATCAAATAGTAAAGAAAGCATCATTAAATGATAAATAGCATCCAACTACCATTATGTCATCAAGGAATATTGACGAAGACAGACGCAACTTGCAGAGCTACCAATAAACACTAGTCCGCTCTGACCGATGGATTTCAACAATTCCTCGCAGTTTCACTTTTTAGTTATTGAAATAAAAGACCAGGAAGCAATGAATGGGTAAACATGTCACCAAATTTTTATTTTTATTGTGGAGAAAAATATGTAGCTCTATCGTAGGTAGATTTTCCACCCAGCGGCAAGAGAATGGCACCGATAAATGTCTTATTTATACTTGTACATATTAGATGACACCACTTATTAAATAAGTGAAAAAGTTTCCCTATTGATGCTATCCATTGAACTAATTGACTTGATAGTAAACAAGTTACGAAGCAAGCCAATGAAATGTAGCAAAGCAGAACAGGGCAACAGGTACTGCACTGCAGAATGTCGAGGATCTGCTCCCCAATGGATTGTCTATTTGTACTCCCACAAAACATTCGAAAATTTTAGTTTTATATTACTTGTCTGTGAGTTAGCGAGTAAGCTAATAAAATATAAATATCTAAAAACTGTGCAGGCTTTCAATAAATTCTACGTTAATAATACGAAATTACTTTTATAAACATTATTTGATTAAAAAGATCGGTTGGCATAGCGCTTGAAAAAACAAAATTTTAGAACGTATACTATTTTTATAAATACGGTCTATAAATTAGAAAATAATAACACTAACACAAAACACAAAGTTAGAATACATGATAAAGTGATCGAAGAGCTTAAATTAGAGAGACATTTAATGTACTTGATAATTCTTTCCCTTCACTGACGTACTTGGCTTACACGCTGGATTCCAATGAAAGAATAGATATGTATTTATTAATTTTCAGTGTATGAATTTGCTTCAGTTCATAATTGATTACAAGTGTATGAAAAACTTACGCATTGCAGAATCTACAGCAAATAAGAAAATTAAAATGAAAATTACCAAGTTTCCTAACTGACCAGCGGCATAGTAGAAAACAGTATCGTACTTTTCTTGCCACATTTCCATACTAAATTGTAAGTATGACATAGTTTGCATCAATTAAACAATATCAATACAGTTCATTGATACAAGGAAAACGGGAAGATAATGTGAATGCAGCGAAGATATTTATACATATCCAATGCTGAGTCAGCCTCGTCTATCAATGCTGGGTATACATCGCTGCTCGTATGCGGAAATGCAAATTTGGCGACGAATATATGTAGTTTTACTAGGATATTTAATTTTACATTCAATTTAATCAATAGGCGTCGTAACCTCGAAACGCCGTATATCGGAAACGTCATTAACAGACGACTCACTGTACTTCATTATTTATTGTCCTTTTTAGTCCGTATTTCTTGTTGCGTGGAAATAGAAATCTCGTTTCTTGGCAATCAAATTAGGAAGATAATAACAGATAAAAGTCGAAATAGGGAAGTAAAAATATAATCGAGATTGATATCTATCTACCAATTATTACAAAATTCTGTTACACTTAAACTGTTACAAAACTGTTACACTTTGCTGTGGTTATACTTATCCTACGTGCTCCTCTAAAATAAAGCAATATTTAAGGTTGTATAAGAGACGAAGTAGTGTTAAAATTGAGCATAAAATGAAAGCAAGTGTAAAAGAATGGTCAAAAATTTATATAACAAAACACGAAGCAAAAAACGTGAACCACGGGCAGAAAGTTGTACTGCATTTTGCCTGCTCCCTCCATGAGAGATGGAAGAAGCATCATGGTCAACAAAATCCAACAACCACCTATGATTACTCGACAGTGGGTTGCAGGGACTGATTTTGAGAAGCTCAAGGAATCCAAGAAAACGCTTATTCAACCTTCGTCATCGTGTTCTTCATCGCGGTTGTCTTCATCTATCTACTGTATATGATCAGACTCACAATACGACCAGTTTAGAGAACAGAACAAAAGTTTATTTAAACGCATCTAAGAAGTCAAAATATAAAAATATGTTCTTAAAATTTACGCAAAAACTATCGACCCGAGTAGTTGAGTAAAGAGAACAACTCTATGTATTTGTAACAGCTTCGTATCATCATTATCATACCGGAGTGAAAGTTCACACGAAAAAACAAATGTCTCCATTCTATTAGCCGCTCCTATCTTGCACGTAATCAGCATACTCGAGCCGCCGAGAACTTAACTCCGAGACCAAAAGGCGTCCGTATTCCGAAGCCTGCGCGCTCTCAAGGCAAGAAGTTGTATGATACATATATCGTGGCTTTGCCCCATGCTGGTGTCAAGACAGGTGATAATATTCCGAGACGACTAGGTAGCAGTGTTACGTAAGTGATGACGCCCAGCAAACAGTCGACTATACATATGTACACAAGGTTGGATAGGTCCCTATATCACTTGTAAGGCATTTACCGAGCACAAATAGTACGATGCTATCATCCATCATACATTTGGTTGCATAAGTTGAGTTATTTTCATTAGCAACATATAACTATCTGATATTAATTTTGAAGCAGTCACAAAAACAGTTTTTTACATACCTTCACCAGCAGTCCACAAGGCCTCTGAAGAGAACTAGGGAAAAGCTTATTGGTATTACCTAATAGAGATACTCATGACAGTTTTTAGCATGCGTGGGAATGAAACCTCCACAAATGATGCAGACTGACCGAGTGAACGTAAGCACATTGAGATAAAATCATATCAGATTTGTAAAGGCTACGTAGCAGAGCCACTTCAAACGAGTTTCAACAGCAGTACGAGGGATAAATTATGCACACGGCCAATAAAGTAAAATATGATTTAGCAGTCATAGCATGGTGTCCACTCGTACAAATGGCAAATGCAACAAGTTAGCCATAATTCCAAATGAGAAAATAATTGCAATAAGCTGAAAATAATCTTCCAGAAGAGGCCTGGTAACATAGCGCTGGGTTGCTATACATGTTCTTGAAAAAGGCCTACCGTGGAATGCAGGTGAACTCCTGCTAAACGTTCAAATTAACGTTTCTTGCTACAAAATTCAATTGTAATTCTTTGCGCACAGAAACAAGGAGGTTGAGTACTGGCTCATTTTGTAGCGTTAGACGCAGAGTTGAACCACTCAGCACGACGATATTGAGCTCCGACCTCGTCCTTCAACACTACACCTGTCCAGCATACCAATGAGAACTCGGGTCTCGAACCATGAGCATCATCAGAAAAAATAAGTTTGGTAGGAGTTTCGAAACAGAGTGTATAAATTACAAGACAAACGATAACGCAAGTTTTTTTGATAAACAATCCATCCGTATAGTCGATTTTTTCAGGGCTATGTAAATTCTGGGTTACGTCGCTAGATTTTGCCTTTTTATAGAGATTCGCCAGGTAATGGTGAACTTTTGTGTCAGTACATCAGCAATAGATCTAAACATGTTTCTTGTTATATTCACTCATTCTCACCAGGCAACCGTTTAGTGAGCACTGAAATATGATATTTGGAAATTTTACGATACACTAAACAATAAGACTGGAAACACTTTAATAGTACTATTCTAGTCTTGCAGACCTCAATTTACAGCACGTATTTATTCATTTGAATCCCAGCAGAGATCAAGCCGTGTTCAGTAAAATAAGAATGTGGCTGAGAAAATCACACGAGAAAACCACGAGAGCTGCACAGAGGTCGTTGAAATTGAAAGATATTCAAGAAATATGGAATAACTCAAAGTGATCGATTGTCATGTAAATTTACAGAACACAGTTCACGTCAGGGAAAGAAACGTTACTGAAACTGATAACCTTCTTCAAAGAATGTTTCTTGCAGCTTGTTAGTGTGACTTGTAGCAATCATTTCTTGCAGCTTGCTGATGCGACTTGTAGCAGTCATTTATCTCAATATATTGATGGGACAAGTTCAGTACAAAATTCGAAGGAAAAGATTATTTTTGTATTACGTAATCTGTAGCTCGCCCGAAGCCAATCTTCTCTAATTTCGTGTGTTAAATGTTGGGTCTTGTGTTACGAAAAATAATACCACTCCTGAGAAAATATAATACGTTCAGATAAACTATTATTGGTTAATTAATTAATTAATTGGTCGCAGTTAATCGATGTATGTAAGCATGTTTTACTGGCTGCCATGAAAACGTCTAGTCGGTCGTCTCATTGAAATCAAATTCGAATATAAAATGCATTCCAGTGAAAAATTAAATGGTATTTTTGAATCAATTACAGTCAATTCCATTTGAAAATGGTGAAAACTCCAATTGATGGGGTGAGCTCGTCCGGCATCGAACACCAACACACGAAACTAAAACGTCGAGGTTGTACGATGTAAACGTTATGAACAAATTCTCGTCCACTAGATCAATCAGTGAGCGAGTGTATGCAGCAATCCAAGCATTTATTTCATTTACTGCAGTTTAAACTTCCCACATTTATGTACATAATTTTACGTTCCAAATGTCTGTAAAAATAAGGAAACAATTGCAATTGTTGTGCTAACAAAAAACACGTAAGTCGCTTTCACCTTATTGTGCGCTCAAGTAAGATGCATCTTCGATTATAATTGTATCGAAACTACTTTCATCCGACGTTAGCTGAATCCGAACGTAAGACACCACTGCGCTGGAATTTGTTCGCCGTACAGAAAACTGCAGGGACAAATCAAGTAAGAAAAAATCTAAGAGGAAACCCTGAAGTAATAAAAACCGTATGACAAAGCCCTCAACAAATACTGCCTAGGCGACTAGACAGCCATAGCTTAAAAACATGGGATCGACTCTTGCAAAAATAAAAGTTTTCGAATCATGTTACCCTCGTCTACCACTCGAGGTATTAGCAAGACCTATCAATCAGGGGTCTTTTGTCGGACCCTGTATTTCACCATTTACTATTATCCTGCTTCACAATGTGACACTTGCAGTATGGACCTATGGCTTGACCCTAATTTTATTAAGCCTATATCTACTTTCATAGTAGTTTTCAGCTTAAGTTACCTTGAATACTCGTGAGAAAAAATATTTAAAACCAGCGCTGTTATGCCCCCACAAAACGTTTTTATCAATTCAAAAACTTGACTATGTAAACCACTGTCGTTTGTAAAGTACGAGGTGCACTCAGGTTATAACACATCCGATGTTTTTACTGCTGAATAGAAGCAGATAAAAACTGGCAGTTTATTTTATAACCGCGTTAAATTGTTGTAATTGCTTGACAGAAATGATAGAACTGTACGTCACTTAGAACTCTAGCATCAGCGACGAGAGTGAGCGTATGGTGTCTGTGCCTGTGCTTTCATTGAGCTGACTAACGCTCCGTTTTAGGATTGAAAAATGTCATCTATGCCTCATCCGTTGTCACAATTGATGAAAAAAAGTCCCGTTCATGTCGTCATTATGCGTGAACGTGCAACACATGCCGCCTTGTGGTCGTCTGTCAGCATTCGTGGCACTCACCTAGACACTTTTTGCATTTTCAGGTCATCATGTAGGATTGTACGCCCAGATCCAACGGAAGCCCAACTTTGAAGCGAGATGTTTCACAATCATTCGCCGATCCTCCTTAACAGCTTTTTCCACTCGCTCGATTAGGTCGTCAGATCGGCTGGTGCAAGGTCGAGTTTTGGTTTGTTACCACACGATGTTTTATTTCCCTTGAACTGTTGCACCCACGAACGCACATTAGACCTATCCATGACACCGTCACCACGTGTCTTACTTAGCTGACAATAAATTTTAAAAGGTGTCATACCACTCAAATGAAATAAACGAACAATTACACGCTACTCATGAAATGAAAACGCACCATTCAAAGCATCAAAAATATTCCTCACTCTCACTGCTGCTGCTATAGTTCTGTGTGCCATGCAGTGCCGTCATCTCCGTCATGCATTCGCAACTAGAAAACCCGTATTTCAAGATAAACTACGTTTCTATCTGTCTCATGTCCTGACAAAAAAATCAAAAGTGTTATAATTTCAATGCACCGTGTACAATAGAAATATTTCATTTTAGTCCTACATTCTGAATGCCTGATTCAAAGGTTGGGTGAAATTATTCATGTGAGCGGCAATTTATGTTACATTCAATTCAGTCAAAAAATACATTTGTTTTAAATAGTTTATAACCTGGGCAGGAGGTCATTCAAAACTGAGACAATCACTTGATTGAATATTTCCAAAGTTCTCGACAAGCCACAATATTCAGTTTATCAGTCAGAGTGATCATAGCCATTCGAAGTTTCTTCGGAATCCATTTACGGTTAATAAACGTTCAGAGACATTTATTTTCATAAATTCCACAAGACTACCAGTAACAAACAAGTGAACATGATTGTCTAACGAAACAGTCTCAGTTTCTGTCCCTTAGTTTGATAAACGAGCCACTGAAATCGATCTACAGATCAACTTATATATAGAATAAAATAAGGCGATAGGAGCGAGCTATTTGGCCCATTCGTGGGTCAGTACCCAAGTCTCATGCCGTAATTCTAGCAGCCTATGGTCATACACAAACTGACCACAGCGGCAGCGGCCTCGAACCCGGGTCTTCGCATCGCAAGCGGGTTCGCTCACCAGTCGACCAAGCTGGTGGTAATCAAATTACCTTTTATTTCAAACACTTCATTTCAATGGAACGTAAGCAACAATAACAAAATCTCTCTCAATTTTGAGGGCCACTCTAAACTACAAAAGTTCAACGCCAATATTTCATTTCTTTATAGTGTTCAATTATAAATTCATCTAAAAAAGTGAGAAACAGAGGTCGCAAAAACTCGAATAATTTACTAGAAAAGTTGTGCAATGATTCATTGGCACGTTTAGTGATACCAATACCAAATCTCAGGAAACTTTTCTTTCGTGAAGGAGTTGGATACTTCGATGCGATGTCTACGAAATGTATCCAGGTACATTGCAGTTACATAATCATTTTAATAATGTACCAACTCTTATTTTGAAACGTCAATATGCGACATAGATTTGTACAATTCCATGGTCACGGAATTCCTTTTCGCGGCTAAAACCAGCCTTCATTGTTTCACAATAACTACACAATATAGTTATTTTCACAGTTATAACTACATTCTAAGTCAAAAAACATTCTCGATTAGTTACGTAACGCCATTTTTCCCTACAGTAGAGCAGCTACACTACCTCTCAAGTTCGATGACGGTTATATTGCTGATAATAATAATAGGAAATAGAAGCATCAACGTTACATCA